>JARVZY010004683.1:0-48554 GCA_030686995.1 Artemisia argyi | reverse complement strand
TATTTGGTCACTGAGCTTATTCTGTGGGCCCCACACTTGGCCAAACACAACTGCAGGGTGAACATCTCCCATGTGCATCAGGTTACCAGCCAACCCACAACCTTTGGTGGTTCATTGTGGCCACCACAGTGGTCCCCACACCATAAACTTAGGTTCTCCCAACCCCCCTCCTGGTAGGTTCTCAATATTGACCATTTGTTTGACCTTTAGACCCATGGGACCCACCTGGATTAAGCCTTGAACTTTGTCCCATTTTCTGTCTCAGAAAATCAATAAGCATAAGCTTATTGTGGCTTATTGGCTTATCAGTGGAACCTTTGTACTTTTTCTAGCTTATGGATGTCCATTAAACTTATTTGAACTAAATTTTACCAAAGTGGACCCCACATAAGCTCTTGTGAGCTTAATTGCTTAGTTGGTCAAACTAAGTCAACTGTTTTGATTAGTAGTTTATATCTAGCTTATTAATAAGTTATAAAATAATTGTTTTCACAAAAATTAGTTATATTTAGATATAAAATAGGTTGGTAAAAGAAAATTCAAGAAAAACAAATATAAAATTAAGTGATAGTTTCTATTTAATTCAATTTAATTTTCATTTTCATTTTTTAGATTTTTATTAAGTAATTTGTAATTTTATATTTTTAGTAATTTCCTTTTAGGTTAAAGTATTTTTAATAATTTTTTCAGATTTTTATTTTGTAATTTAGTATATATAATAATTAATAATATTTTTATTAATAATTAAATAATAAATAAGAATTAAATAGCATAATTAATTTTTATAAGGTAACACCTATATTTTATATTTTTCCTAGATTTTATAAGTCATAAAATAATTTTAGAAATTTTCTTGTGATTTATACTGTTCATTTACTAGTTTTCATAATTTAATTAGTTTAATTAGATATTAATTAATAAATAGCATAATAATTAGTAGATTAAATTAAAAATACATAAAATAAAGTTTTTGTAATTTTTTAGGATTTCCGTGATGGTTAATTAGATTTATAATTTTTTCCATAATTTTTTAAGTCATTTTAGTTTTATTATTAATTTAAAATAGTTTAAATAGTTTAGTTAAAATAATTAGTAATTAATTAAAAGAAAAATCATAAAAAGACAAAAATATTTATTTTAATTTTTTATACTTTCTTCAAGTTCATTTTAAAATTTATAAAATAGCTTTGCAAGTTTTTAGTTTATTTTTAGTTTAATTAAAATAGTTTTAATTAAATAGTTAAATAATTGTTATTTAAATAATTAATATTAAATAATAAAATAATCTAAATAATTTTCTTTTCATTTTAAATTTTCTTTTAAGTTTAAGTTTGTAGAAATTTCATTTTTACCCCTTGTAGTTATAAATTTGTCATAATTAGTCTTTATATTTTTCATACGTACGTTTTTAATACTTTGTGTTACGTGTTGTGTATATCTGATTGTTGTATGCTTAATTACTGTTTCCAAATAATTTCTTATTCAATCAGTAGTAATACGAACCATTCTCACCTAGTCCTGTTCATAATCACCCGTTCCCAAATTCCGTTTTATTACAGATTTCATACCTCGTTGGGATAAACGACCCGCGGATTCCTTGTACTCCACGGAGCATTAGTCTAAGCTATTTTTGACTTGTTGACCATTTAAACTTGGTTAATATAATCTGACTGTTTAGCACTGATCAAATTTTGGCGCCGTTGCCGGGGAGGTGTGCTGCGTACAACGAATTTGGAAGCATACGTGGTTCTGAATAAACACTCATTGTAAATTTACCATCTCTGTTCATATTTATATAAAAACCAAAAAGATTTTCTTTTTCTTTATTCCAGTGCATGCGCACTCGTTCTTCTAGGTCTACAAGTCCTCACCGCGAGCTTGTCACAATTCCTCGAAGACGTACCCAAAAACATTCTGCCCCGAAAATTGAGCCTGAAATTCAGACTGAACCTGAATCTTCAGTCATTATGGCAGAAGACCGCCCTATGTCCGAGCTTCTCCAGGCACCCATCGAGGGTTATGGAGATGCTATTATTGTACCCGCCATAGTATCTGACAATTTCGAATTAAAAACCGGATTACTTAATCTGGTAACTTCTAATCAGTTCTATGGTTTCGAAAGGGACGATCCTCATTCGCATATACGATGGTTTAACAAGATTACATCTACCATCAAATATAAGAATGTCCCGCCAGAGGCTATTAAACTACTTCTTTTTCCATTTTCTCTTGAGGGGGCAGCCAGAGTCTGGCTAGAAAAACAACCCCCTCGTTCCATAGATACATGGGAAGATTTAGTTAAGAAATTTGTGAATGAATTCTATCCACCATCCAAAACTGCTTATCTTAGAAATGAAATCACCAAGTTTTCACAAAGACCTGGTGAAACATTCAGTGAAGCATGGGATATATTCAAAGAGTTGCTTCACAAATGTCCTCACCACGGATTTTCTGAGTTAATGCAACTCGACACGTTTTATAACGGAGTGAGCCAAGCAGATCAAGACTCCCTCAATGCCTCCGCTGGAGGTAATTTTTTGAGTCGTACTGTCAAAGAAGCTTTAGCTATAATAGAAAACAAATACAAGGTTCGTACCACACGTAACAAACAGGTCGATCCTTCTTCATCTACCGTGAATCAATCTAGCACCGATGCTAAGATTGATAAACTCACGGATGCTATACAAGCTTTGGTTCACTCTAACCAAAAGAAAGTCTCCTTCCCACAGAATCCTTCACATGCTGAAGTGAAGAAAGTGGATGTCTGTGTTACTTGCGGTGGTCCTCATGCATACTATAATTGTACTGCCACCGATAGTAATACGTTTGAAACAAACGCGATTGCCGGTAGTTCTAATCCAGGAGCTAATCAATATCGTCCTCCTGCTGAACCACCATGGCGTCCGAACACTTACCCTGTACCACCTGGTTTTAACCAGAATATACAAAACCGTCCCCAAAACCAAAATAGAAGTAACCAAGGTTTTTCTAACCAAGGTAACTTTAATCAAGGTTATTCCCAAAATTTTCAAAATCAGGGGAATAGAAATCAGGGACAGGGTAACTTTAACCCTGGCTACTTTCATGGAAACCCAAATCAGGGGCAATTTCAAAACCAAGGGTTTAACCAGAACAACCGAGGGCAAACCCCTCCTATCCAAACACAAGCTGTTGTTCCAAACCCTACTCCCTCTGATGAATTGTTAAAACAATTCATGAAAACCCAGGAAGAAACAAACCGGTTGTTGATCAGCCAGATTTCTGACATTAAGAAATCTTTAAATGAAAGACCCTCGGGCTCAGGTAAATTACCTAGCACCACGATCGCGAATCCGAGGGGCGATGCAAAAGCGATCACAACCAGGAGTGGAGCTTCATATAAAGGACCCAAAATTCCATCTACCTCTTTCTCTTCTCCTGAGGTATTGGAAAAAGAAGCTGAGGTTACAACGGACACGATACCTCCTATTGATAAAGGAAGTACCGACGACGTCCCTCCTCCAGTTATTCAGGTTCCAGCTACTAAAAACAAAGTAGTGCCTGAAACTCCACCAGTTCCCGTAGAAAATCCAAAAACTACCCCTAGATCTTCAATTCCATACCCATCACGATTAAGTGATCAAAAGCTTCGCGAGAAAGCTAGTCATCAAATGGACAAATTCTATGAAATATTTCAAGAATTACATTTTGACATAAGCTTCGCGGATGCTATCATTTTGATGCCCAAGTTTGCATCAACACTTAAACATTTGTTGAGTAATAAGGAAAAGCTGTTTGAAATGGCTAAAACTCCGTTAAATGAGAACTGCTCTGCAGTTCTATTAAAAAAGCTTCCTAAAAAGCTCGGAGATCCTGGAAAATTTCTAATACCTTGTGTATTTCCAGGAATGGTTGATTGCTATGCCTTGGCCGATCTTGGTGCTAGCATCAACCTGATGCCACATTCAGTATGGAAGAAACTATCTCTTCCAGGACTTACACCTACTTGCATGACTTTAGAGCTTGCAGACCGATCAATATCACGTCCTCTTGGCATTGCTGAGGACGTATTTGTGAAAGTAGGGAAGTTTCATTTTCCAGCCGACTTTGTCGTTGTTGACTTTGATGCAGATCAAAGGGTTCCTCTAATTGTTGGAAGAGGATTCCTTAAAACGGGTCGTGCTCTCATAGATGTCTTTGAACATGAGATCACATTACGTGTGGGTACAGAAGCAATCACATTTAACCTCGATCAAACTTCGAGGTACACCTCAAATTATGACTCTGAATCGGTTAACCGAATAGATGTCATTGATGTTGCTTGTGAGGAGTACGCTCAAGAAGTTTTTGGTTATTCTGATGATTACCTGAGTGGCAATCCCACTCCATCTTCTACTCCTATCATTCATAATTCTAATCCTTCCCTCACTCCGTTTGAGGGAAGTGACTTCATCCTTGAGGAAATAGAGGCCTTTCTTAGAAGTGATTCAATTCCATCTGGAATTGATCATCAAGAGATTGACCCGGAGGGGGATATCATGCTCCTTGAGCAATTGTTAAACAAAGATCCCTCCCACCCTCCTATTCTACCACTAAAACTTCATAAAGAGGAAATCAAATATGTTGAGAAAACTGATGAATTTCCTGAAGTTGAGCTCAAAGACTTACCTCCTCATCTCGAATACGCTTTTTTGGAAGGTAACGACAAGTTACCCGTCATTATAGCAAAAGATTTAAGTGATGAGGAGAGAGCTGCTCTCATAAAGGTCTTAAAGTCACACAAGCAAGCAATTGCTTGGAAATTATCTGATATAAAGGGTATTAACCCTGAATTTTGTACTCACAAAATTCTTATGGAAGATGACTTTAAGCCTGCAGTTCAACACCAGAGACGAGTTAATCCTAAAATACATGATGTTATCAAACAAGAAGTTCTCAAACTTCTTGATGCTGGATTAATATACCCGATCTCTGATAGTCCTTGGGTTAGTCCCATCCACTGTGTCCCAAAGAAGGGTGGCATAACTGTTGTCACCAATGAGGAAAATGAGTTGATACCAACTCGTTTGGTTACTGGGTGGCGTATGTGCATCGACTATAGAAAACTAAACGATGCCACCCGGAAAGACCATTTTCCTCTACCTTTTATGGACCAGGTGCTTGAGAGGTTGGCAGGAAATGAGTACTATTGTTTCCTGGACGGTTTCTAGGGATATTTTCAGATCCCCATTGATCCACAGGATCAAGAAAAAACTACCTTCACATGCCCATATGGAACATTTGCCTACCGTCGTATGCCATTTGGCTTATGTAACGCTCCTGGCACGTTCCAAAGGTGCATGATGGCTATATTTTCCGATACAATCGGGAAAACTATGGAGGTATTTATGGATGACTTCTCAGTCATCGGGGATTCTTTCCAAGCTTGTCTCACCAATTTGGAAATCATGCTTAAACGCTGTGAAGACACAAACTTGTGTCTGAATTGGGAGAAAAGCCATTTTATGGTCAAAGAGGGCATTGTCCTCGGCCATAAGATTTCTAAAAACGGGATAGAGGTAGATAGAGCAAAAGTTGATGTAATCGCAAAACTACCTCCTCCCACTACTGTCAAAGGTGTTAGAAGTTTCCTGGGTCATGCTGGATTTTACCGTAGGTTTATACAAGATTTTTCAAAAATCTCCAGGCCTATGACCCATCTCTTAGAGAAGGATACTCCTTTCATCTTCTCACCTGAGTGCTTAGAAGCGTTTCAAATTTTGAAACAAAAGCTTACCGAAGCACCCATTCTTGTTGCCCCCGACTGGGACTTGCCGTTCGAATTAATGTGCGATGCAAGTGACTTTGCAATTGGTGCAGTCTTGGGGCAACGTTTAAGTAAACACTTTCAGCCTATACACTACGCTAGTAAGACTATGACTGAAGCTCAAACACGTTATACCACCACAGAAAAAGAACTATTAGCTGTGGTATACGCCTTTGAGAAATTTAGGTCTTACTTAATCCTAACAAAATGCGTAGTGTATACGGACCATTCAGCCTTGAAACACCTGTTTACTAAACAGGATGCTAAACCAAGGTTGCTCCGTTGGGTTCTACTCCTTCAAGAATTTGACATTATAATACGTGATAAGAAAGTAGCAGAAAACCTTGCGGCTGATCACTTATCCCGGTTAGAGAATCCTCATCAGGATATTCTCGAGAGAAAAGAAATTAATGAAACCTTTCCTCTGGAGACACTAAATTTAATCTCTAGTCGGGATGATACCTCTACCCCATGGTTTGCCGATTTTGCAAATTACCATGCGGGTAATTTTGTAGTGAAAGGGATGTCGTCCCAACAGAAGAAAAAATTCTTCAAAGACGTCAAACACTATTTCTGGGACGACCCTTACCTCTTTAAGATATGTGCGGATCAAGTCATCCGACGGTGTGTCCATGGTAATGAAGCCATGGAAATCCTCAAAGCCTGTCATGATGGACCCACTGGGGGACATCACAGCTCAAACTACACCGCCAAAAAGGTGTTTGATTCTGGTTTCTATTGGCCCACCATCTATAAAGATGCCCAAGAACTTGTCAAAACTTGTGATGCTTGTCAACATCACGGGAATGTTTCTAAGAAGGATGAGATGCCTCAAAACATCATCCAAGTCTGTGAAATATTTGACATCTGGGGCATTGACTTCATGGGCTCGTTCCCGTCTTCACGAGGGAACAAGTATATACTCGTGGCTGTAGACTATTTGTCTAAATGGGTTGAGGCGAAAGCTTTACCCACTAATGACGCCCGAGTTGTTGTGAAATTTCTAAAATCTCTCTTTGCTCGATTCGGGACTCCTCGTGCCATTATCAGTGATCGTGGTACACACTTTTGCAATGATCAATTTGCAAGAGTGATGCTGAAATATGGTGTAACTCACCGTCTTTCTACTGCATATCACCCCCAAACTAGTGGGCAGGTGGAGGTCTCAAATAGGGGCATTAAGAGAATTCTGGAGAGGACGGTTGGTGAAAACCGTGCCTCTTGGTCGGACAAATTGGACGACGCACTTTGGGCTTTTCGTACAGCTTATAAGACACCCATTGGGTGTACTCCATACAAGTTGGTGTACGGAAAGACATGTCATCTTCCGATCGAATTAGAACACAAAGCCTATTGGGCTTTGAAACATGCAAACTTTGACATTCAGACAGCGGGTGATCACCGCAAGGTTCAGCTAAATGAACTACGTGATCAAGCTTACGAGAATTCTTTAATCTATAAAGAAAAGACTAAGAAGATACATGACTCTAAAATAAAGAACCGCGTTTTTAACGTTGGTGACAGAGTTCTTCTTTTCAATTCAAGATTGAAAATTTTCTCGGGCAAGCTAAAAACCCGTTGGTCTGGACCATTTACTGTAGCAAAAGTATACCCATACGGAACTGTTGAGTTATTGCAACCCGACGGTCCCAATTTTAAAGTAAATGGCCATCGTTTGAAACACTACTTTGGAGGGGACATACCACAAGTGGTTGTCCCAGATCTCCAAACTTTCCCCATGAACCAATGAATACGGGGTCGAGTCAAGCAAGTGACTCGGAAAACAAAAACATTAGCATCATGTACATAATAATAATAATAAATAATGAATTTTGTATTTTGTTCAAATATCTATCCTTGTATGTATATTGTATATACTTTATCATTCAACTCCCGGGCTGTCAGGGCATATTTATTACAGTTAATCATTCACAAGTAATTAGCTAGCGTGGTAAACCTGACACAAGCCTGGGAGGTAGTGATTACATATACTATATCATATTTCATTTCATAAACAATATAAAATACAAAAATATTTTTCCTTTGCACACAACTTGCCCAGTTTAATTAGTCCCTTAGTTACAACATTTGGTTGTTGGCTGTTTACAGTTACTGAGCTCTGTTAGACCCAGATTCCCTTTCGAGGGGCGATTGTTAGGAATTTTCTTTCTTTTGTACATATATATAAAATTTAAAAACACAAAAACATTTATAAAAGTTAAAAATCAAAAACAGTAGCATTAACATGGGTTTTCACCCGTGTGTATCACCCAAGTGTAGGGGAGTTGCCCTACTGTAAATAAAGTACATAAAGCAAAAAATGAAAAAATTCAAAAATAAAATAAAAGTTGTTCCTGCATTTAGCCTGTGATATTGCCTTTTTACGTTCAAAGAGTCGGCATAATAGCCGGGACTTTGAATATTGAGGATGATGCGTGGGAATCGCACCTTGCTTTACCTCTCGAGGGATCTCGCGAGGCTTACAACCCCCACCAGGCAGTGTACCTGATCGTTGTAGTATAGTATAGTGACAAGTACCGGGGGATTGATCGTTCAGCTTAGGAATAGTGTCGCTAGGATTAGAAAACCTAATTAATAGTTCTAGAGGTGAGAGATGATTATTTTTGTATTTTTATATTTTTAGGAAAGCAATTAAAATCTCGGGTTTTGAAGGAGTGGGCGGAATTAGTTGCTAATCAACTAACCCAAAACTAAGATGCAATCAAAATAAAATAATAAAAAATGAAAACAAACTAATTAAACTAAGGTTGTGAGCAGTAATTGGAGAAATTGTGTTTACTTAGACTTCATTACTCCCTAGATATCTTTTACATGTTAATTACTTGTTACACTTGTATGAATGACGGGTTGTATTCCTTAATACCATTCGTGGAGTGGCATACATAACTCCCCAACTCTATGAGCTCTTATCTCCTCCTACACCATGACCCAGCACAACTATAGGGATTGTAAACAGTGGCTCATGCATTAAATACAACCAATAAAGACCTAGTACGCCTCGGTTCATGTTTCTTAAGACGTTCAAGCATGTTACCATTTGGAGATCTGCCAGTTTTCTTAAGCCTAACATATAATATCATTCATTCAAAACAAGAATAGACAAGTAATCAACACATAATCAACATCTAGGTTTCATTAGATCTAAGCAAACACAAAGGAAATTTAGCCTAGCATAGTAGAATTAAGATAAGAACAAAAGATAGACAACCAACACATAGACATATTGATTGAATTAAGAGTATACTTATCTCAATTACAATGCAAGGTCTCAAGGGTTTGGAACCCTTGAAAAACCTGTAAAAGAGGCACCAAAATCGTCTTTAGGGTTTCACCAAAACTTCTCTTTTTTTTAATGAAAAAACTAGAAAACTATATATAGGAAAATCGTCCTGACGGCGTCAAGAGTTAAATCTGACGCCGTCAACTCGCCGCCATACACTTCCTCGGACGCCCTAGATAAAATCGTGACGGCCTATGTGACGCCGTCACCACCCTCGGTAAATTATTCTTGGCCACTTTGACGCCGTCATCTCTTCATCTGACGCCGTCACCAGCTACGGTAATTTATTCTTCATGTCTGACGCCGTCAAGAGCAAACCCTTGACGCCGTCACCTTGTATTTCCAGCTTGGATTTTTGGTACTTTGTCGTTTTCTTCACTTTATGCTCCAAAAACGTCCAAAATAGCCTCTTTTCCAGAATTCACTCTCCAAACACCTAAAATCACAAAAGGAACGATTTAGGGCAATATTTGATCAAATAAATTCGGATTCGGGCTTAAATGACCCCCTAAAAACGGATCATTTTTCGCCTCATCAGAGGACAATATTCATTTCTAAGTGTAGGGGGGGGGGGGGGAATTCTAGCGAATTTAATCACATTATACATCTAGTACCCCCGTTTTTGCCAAAAATTTAAAAATTTTCAAAATTTTTACTTAAATGAAGTACTTGGCATTAACGCAACAAATGGTTATTAGTCCACCATGTCTAATCCACACAAGGACTGGCTAATCCAGGAGCAAACGGCTCTTGGTAAAGATAACTCAAACCCGTTTATGGCTTGCAATTTGCCAAAAATTGTATGGTTCCTCAACTCCCCATCATCCTCAAAAGATAATGAGTTGGCTAGCCCGCAAGATTATGGCTTGTGGTAAAGGCAGTGAAAAACCATAATTGGTAATCAGCTCACCAAGATGTTGACTATTCCATCAAGAGTTGGCTAGTCCAGAAGCAAACGGCTTTTGGTAAAGACTAATCAAATCCGTTGATAGTTGGTGGTTTGCTAAAAATCACACGGTTATCAGGTGTACCACAGTTTTCACACCTGGCTACTCCAGAAGTAATGGATGTCTGGTAAAGAGGTTTCAAAATCCATTAAATTTTCAAAAATGGGTTTGTAGTGTATGCCAGATTGCTAGGGACTAGCAATAGTTAAGTGTAGGGGATTGATGAGTTCATAAAAACTCATCATTTCTGTCAAATTTGAACAACAAAAACATGTAAAAACACTTAGAAACACCACAAAATGCTACAAATATTCTTAGAAGGTGTTTTTATATGTTTCAAACATAAAAGAACTGAAAACAGGGAAAAACGGCCAAAGTTTACCAAATTGTCAAAATTAGTCCCTGAACTTTCAAGAAATGACAGAAATAGTCCCTGGTCACTCAAAACTTGTTCAAATATCATAAAAGGTCCTTGGGATTCATAAGTTGTTAGAAAAAGTCCTTTGAAGTTAAAAATGACAAATTTACAACTTTGGTCCCTCAACTTTGCAAAAATGACAAAACAGGTCCCTCAAGTTTCAAACTTGACAAATCTAGTCCCTGGAATGTTAATTTGGAAGAAAAAGTCAAAAATGGTCCTTGGGAATTCACAAGTTATCAAATTTGACCTTTGGATAAAAAGTTTGAGGAAATTACAAAATTGGTCCTTGAAGTTCCAAAAATGGCAAAAACAGTCCCTGGGCATTTTTAAATTGAAGAACTTACATCTATGGCCCTTGTACTATTTATCTTGGCTAATTAAGTCCATTTTTGATAACTTCTAGGAAAATTACACTTTTTACCCTCAACTTTATAAAATTGGCAAAAATGGTCCCCTGTTGTTTGTAATTTGGAAAAATATCAAAAGGGTCCTTATAATATTTACATATGGCAAGAAAGGTCCTTTGTGACAGACTTTGGAACAGGTACAATTTTGGTCCTTGGAAAATGATGAATTTACAAAAATAGTCCTTGGGCTTAGAAACCTTACAAACCATACGGATAAAAAAAAAATAAAACAAAATCCATTTCCAAATCCAACTAAACAATTAAGCCTGGTCCATTACCCATCTTGGGCCCAACACAACACCCAGCCCACACCTTTTAATATAAAACGGGGTCAAACCCACGTTGACCTCCATCCCCAACCTCCAGCTCTCACCTGCTTCGCTGCTACTCCCCCTCCATTTCACCTCCACCTTACACCATCTCCACCTCACTACACTCCCTGTCACTCCCAAAACAAAACCCACTCACTAGGTTTGCACCAGGAACCAACATGTATTACCCCTACAACCACTTTGCCCCTACCCTCTGCAACCATCACATCAACCATCCACTCCACCCCTAGCCTTCCCAAATTGCTCCCTATATCCTCCACAACAATACAAGAGGCATTAATTGCCTTGAATTAGTCCAATTCAACCCCTACTACTTTTGGCGCCAAAAGTAGGTTTAAACAGTCACCATCAATTGGACACGTTTCAAAGCTACAAATTGGTGGGAATTGCTTTTGATGACATCTGGAACAAGTTGGAGGGCCTTAAAAAGAGAAGAGAAGCAGTTTTATCAAGTGTGTAGTTTAATTTTAAATTCATGTATGTCGAATGTTTTAGTTTCATAGTCTCAGTGTAATATTAAGCTTTCAAACATCATATTTAATGTTTTCAGTGTTAATTAAATCTATATTAAGTTGTAATTTTAGTTTCTCAATACCTTTTCAGTTTATGCAATTTCAGATTCTCAAAATTCTCAATTAGCTTAAATGTTAGTTTTTATTGTTTTTTTTTTTTGTACTTATAAACTTATATAAGCTTCTGTCACATCTTATATAAGCTAGTAGAAGCTTAAAGAGCAGTTTTCCTTAAAAAAATAAAAAATATTCAAAAATATAAAAAAATAGTTGAAAAAAAATAAAAATTGGTGCACAGCAAAGAAGAAGCAATGGAGCATGTTAAATTATGGATTGACATGGTTGTAATACCTCATGGGAGGTTTAGGAAGTGATCTTTGGTCTGGTTCTTTGTTTCTCAGCTAAATACAACTTGTAAGCCTCATTAACAATTTCTTGTATTTCACTGTTTTCTTGTTATTAGTTCTTAAATATTGATCTTTTATGTTTAGACTGTGTTAGTTAATCATTTTATAGCTTTATATAGTTAATTTGTTCATTGATATCTTAGTTGCTAAAAAAATTAGATTCACAGTTAAAAAAGTCTTTGTGCCATTCCTTAGTTTGAAGCAGTAAATATTGTTGTTTTATGCTTATTATAACTTACATGTTGATAATATAAAGTTTAAATTCAGAGTTAAGGTTTAAAACATGGATTTGCTTTGAAAATCTTCTAACAGGTCTAATTAGGGAGTGTTTGGGATTGCTGATCTCTGTGGTTTAAGTGTGTATTTGGTGCTGGTAATTGATTTCCACATGTCATATTAAGTTTCTAAACCTCAGTTCTATCACAATAACTCAGGCTTGTTTACCAAAAAGTCAAAATCATCTTTAAATTCACTCACAGCTTAACTGTGAGTGATTCTTGGTCCAATCTTGTGCAAATCAGCTTAGAAGAGTTTAAGTTTGCTTAATATTGCTTTATTTAAACATATTACATCATAATTAGTGTATTAGACCAGATCAAGTTTCATATAAGTCAACTTAATTGATAATCTCAAAAGGTCAAAAGTGTGGGCTGCAATTTGTCTAATTAAATTTAGAATTTTTTTGTGGTTTCATTTTTAGGAGTTAGGATTACAGTTTTTGGGATTTTAATATTTAGTTGCTTGTCTTTTCATGTGAATTTTGTTGAATTTTTATCTGGCTTCTAAACTGCTTATTCAAGTGCTTCTTTATAGTAGTTTTTCAAATATATGCTCTGTCTCTCAGCTTTTGAACCATATTCATAAGATCTTATTGAGCTTATTAGTGGGCCATAGCCTGAGAGCTTTGGTTTTTTACAAATCCTATCAGCTTGTCTTTAAGCCTCTTGGCTTATTTTTCATTTTCTAGCTTATCTGCTAGGGCTGCTTAAGCCCTTTTGTTTGTCCCATACTAATTGCTTATCTGATATACCCGGTGAACCACCAAACTTCACAAGCCTCTCCTTGGCTCATTAGTGGATCTTAGAGTCTGATTATTGACTCATTAGAGAGCTTCCTATGTCAGCTTATTGTATCCACTCCTTATTTGGTCACTGAGCTTATTCTGTGGGCCCCACACTTGGCCAAACACAACTGCAGGGTGAACATCTCCCCTGTGCATCAGGTTACCAGCCAACCCACCACCTTTGGTGGTTCATTGTGGCCACCACAGTGGTCCCCACACCATAAACTTAGGTTCTCCCAACCCCCCTCCTGGTAGGTTCTCAATATTGACCATTTGTTTGACCTTTAGACCCATGGGACCCACCTGGATTAAGCCTTGAACTTTGTCCCATTTTCTGTCTCAGAAAATCAATAAGCATAAGCTTATTGTGGCTTATTGGCTTATCAGTGGAACCTTTGTACTTTTTCTAGCTTATGGATGTCCATTAAACTTATTTGAACTAAATTTTACCAAAGTGGACCCCACATAAGCTCTTGTGAGCTTAATTGCTTAGTTGGTCAAACTAAGTCAACTGTTTTGATTAGTAGTTTATATCTAGCTTATTAATAAGTTATAAAATAATTGTTTTCACAAAAGTTAGTTATATTTAGATATAAAATAGGTTGGTAAAAGAAAATTCAAGAAAAACAAATATAAAATTAAGTGATAGTTTCTATTTAATTCAATTTAATTTTAATTTTTATTTTTTAGATTTTTATTAAGTAATTTGTAATTTTATATTTTTATTAATTTCTTTTTAGGTTAAAGTATTTTTAATAATTTTTTCAGATTTTTATTTTGTAATTTAGTATATATAATAATTAATAATAGTTTTATTAATAATTAAATAATAAATAAGAATTAAATAGCATAATTAATTTTTATAAGGTAACACCTATATTTTATATTTTTCCTAGCTTTTATAAGTCATAAAATAATTTTAGAAATTTTCTTGTGATTTATACTGTTCATTTACTAGTTTTCATAATTTAATTAGTTTAATTAGATATTAATTAATAAATAGCATAATAATTAGTAGATTAAATTAAAAATACATAAAATAAAGTTTTTATAATTTTTTAGGATTCCCGTGATGGTTAATTAGATTTATAATTTTTTCCATAATTTTTTAAGTCAATTTAGTATTATTATTAATTTAAAATAGTTTAAATAGTTTAGTTAAAATAATTAGTAATTAGTTAAAAGAAAAATCATAAAAAGACAAAAATATTTATTTTAATTTTTTATACTTTCTTCAAGTTCATTTTAAAATTTATCAAATAGCTTTGCAAGTTTTTAGTTTATTTTATAGTTTTTATTATTTTTAGTTTAATTAAAATAGTTTTAATTAAATAGTTAAATAATTGTTATTTAAATAATTAATATTAAATAATAAAATAATCTAAATAATTTTCTTTTCATTTTAAATTTTCTTTTAAGTTTAAGTTTGTAGAAATTTCATTTTTACCCCTTGTAGTTATAAATTTGTCATAATTAGTCTTTATATTTTTCATACGTACGTTTTTAATACTTTGTGTTACGTGTTGTGTATATCTGATTGTTGTATGCTTAATTACTGTTTCCAAATAATTTCTTATTCAATCAGTAGTAATACGAACCATTCTCACCTAGTCCTGTTCATAATCACCCGTTCCCAAATTCCGTTTTATTACAGATTTCATACCTCGTTGGGATAAACGACCCGCGGATTCCTTGTACTCCACGGAGCATTAGTCTAAGCTGTTTTTGACTTGTTGACCATTTAAACTTGGTTAATATAATCTGACTGTTTAGCACTGATCAGTCAACAAGGTTATCAAAGAAAGATGTCAACCTTTAGCTTATTTTGGTTAATCCTCAATTTCCATGTCCAAAAAGTGAGGTTGAAGACCTTCTATAATGTCCCCTTTTATGGTATTCGATGTTCAACAGATCCACCCTCACTCAAACTCATTCACAATAACTTTCACAAGATTCAAGTATTCAAGGGTGTTTGTCAATAATCGAAGGTGTGTGGGTTTGCTTGGAATCGGATTTGGGTCTCATTGTTCATCCCTATCAATCAATTCTCGTATTGTAAGAACCTCAAACTTCCTGGTTTCGATTCGTATACACTTCTGTGATTATTGGGTTTTTGATTGTTATAATAGTTGATTAGGCGAATCGATTTGTTATTATTATTGTTTTGCTAAGTCATCGATTATCAGTTTTTGTATGGATTCATTGGACGTTTGACTTTTGGAGTCAACAGACCTTTAGCCATGAACCTAAAAATGAGTATCTTTCCTAGTTGTCCATTGGTCTTGTGTGGTATGCTCCTGATATTAATGTAATGTCTCATAAAATCAGTAACTTATTTTTCTTTCACCACACTTTAACTCTTATAAGCCTACTGTATCTTTTGACTATAAATAACCTGAGTATTGGCTTAAGTAATGGAAGTTAGTACGTTGCTCTGTACCTTGTTCTACCATTCTTTTTGTTTGACACAATGCAATTAGTGCGCTTGAGTTTAGCATCGTAACGGAAACCACTGTGGCTCGACACAGTGGTGGATTGTCTTGTGATTGACTGAGGTTCGGCCTTGCTTAAACGTTTTGTTGTGACGAATTGGTTACGGGTCAAAACCCACTGTGGTCGAACCACAGTGGATGGGTTTTGGTTGGTTACCTCTTTGTCTCAACATTACCGACTCGCAAAAGGTTAATTAGATACGTGTTTGGTTTTGTTGTGAATCAAAACCCACAGTGGTATATATCTCGTTGGGAGTTTGATGAGTTAACAATAACTCCATTTTTTTTTTGTCCATTTTGCTTGCTGTCGAGAGCCACAACCCAACCAGTGGGTGACCCTGTTGAAACATCTAATTTGCTTTTGTCGAATTTATTTTCCTTATTGAAGTATCTAATTAACCATAGTATTATACAGATTGTATAGATATACATATGGTTTGCTCACATTGGTAAATGTTATTTTACTTTTTAATAACTGTAAGTTTACAAAACCCAATGTAGCACCAGCTTTTAAAACTGGGTTTCTGTCTTCCCTACCTGTACTCAAGGCATAAAAGAGTATTTGGTCCTGCTGTAATTCGACCACCATCACCCACATAATGTGTCATAATTTGACTAACAACAATAGCACCAGGGGTGTTTGTTTCTGTGCACCACAGCCCCAAGTGGGTGCGTTTGGAATGACCTTCAACCCACCACCGAGAACCCCACAAGGTTGCCTTTGCTGTTTTGGATAGTATGACGAGACACCCAAGTGGCTGAGCTTGCTGGTGTGTATCTTAGCTTATTCTTGAATGCGACTTGTGGAGCCATGAGCGTGTTTTTGCTTGATTATTTACTTGCACAAGGGTGCATTGGAGCTGCTCGTCTCAGCCCCTAAATGGGCGTGTTCTACTTGTTTATTTTCTTGCACAAGGGTGCATTGGAGCTGCTCGTCTCAGCCCCTAAATGGGCGTGTTTTGCTTGTTTATTTCCCTGCACCAGGGGGTGAGTTGGAGCTGCTCATCTCAGCCCCTAAATGGTGCATCTTCTCATTTATTTTCTGCATAAAGGGGCGTATACGTGTTCCACTTTGGGCCAGCCCACTTCACCATGTGTTAGGGTGCGTTAACATTACCATAAACAAGGATTTCAATTATAACTAAGCCTTTAACATAAAGCTACTACTCTATTTAGTAAACTAATACAATATAAAGGGTATTGGTGTCTCTCTTAACTGGGCTACAGCCACTGATTTCGAGCACTTAGCCATCAGTGGTTCAACCTATCCAATGACTTATCCGAACTTGTTCCCAACCCGATTCACATCACACGACCGCGAGTTCGCGACGTAATATGACGAGCTATGAAATTCACTTATAATCAATACTATATATATATATATATATATATATATATATATATATATATATATATATATATATATATATATATTTCAAACTTATAAAATTTGACTAAACCAAATCTTAAGTTTTGAACTTGCTATAAATACTAATGGTTTATATCTGCAGTTAATTGACATACTCCGGCTTGTAAAGGCCTCTTTGGCTTTTTATAAACGGTCTACCAATCTGGCATGTACTTTGGTCATGCCCACTTTTCGTTGAACTATATATATAATTAGCTTACAATTCTTTTAACCAACAATGAGGAATTTCATTCGTAAAAATGGGAATATTAACTAAAGTATTTACTTAACTCTATTTTAGATATTTTTCTATATATGAATATACCCAATTAGTATTATATATACTCTTCACAATAATAAATACAAAGTCCGTCAACATCTAACATCTATTCGTGATTACTTCCATGCCTCATCCTTCAGTCTTTGTGTTTGTTCGTGAAATTTCATCGTCTACTGATATACTTGTCACTTCCATGAGCCAATACTTATACATATTCAGAAATTGCTTTCGAACTTTAATGCTACCACACAAGCATCAACAACGCAAACATTCTAAAACTTTTAAACTTAGTTAAGCCTTGTTGAGTCTTAAATGGGAATGGTGTACTAAACTTGTCGTACTAATTTAGGTCGCGTGTCGGTGCCGCTCATTACCACTACTTGACTTTTCACTTTCAGACTACTTTTGCTGAGGTGAGTTTATAGCCCCACTTTACTTATACTTGCTTTACAAAATTGGGGTGAGAAACATGCAAAACTTTTATGGACCAATGCTATGCTTAAAAACTATTACGTGGAAAGCCTAAGCCCTTGATCCCATACTTATGCCCACTTTCATGAACCGTTAGTTCCTGCGGGAAACGCGATTGCTATAGATAGATCTATTGGGGTGACTCCCCCGTTCGGTTGGCCATTCATAGGTCGATGCGAAACGTATACCATATCGGAATCGAGTGTATTGGGATAAACACTCGCAATGGGCCCCTTTTTAGTATGACAACATTATGCATACACCACTGTCGTAGTTCGGTTGCATGAACTTAGTGCTAGCGTAATAGACTGTTTTGTATGGCATTATACTCATCGTAATGTGCATATGCTTTATACATTTGTCCAACTATACTGCTTACTTTAAACCTATGAACTCACCAGCTTTTCGCTGACTTTTAAGCATGTTTTTCTCAGGTGTTTGATTCACGTGATTGAAGCAAGGTATGGGCATGGCAAGGGTCGTAGACTATTTACCGAAGTGTTTTTACACATCAATAACTTATGTTAATTGGGATCACTTAAACTATGGGCTCTATTTTCCGCAAATGAACTTATTGTAAACTTTAGCTACTTGGTGTAATATATTTAAACGGAGTATGTATTCCGTTCTTTATTCCTTTGTGTTGTGATTACCAATTTAGTAGCACCCCATGACCCGAATGCTTCCGTTAAACCAGATTTGGGGGTGTTACAGATTGGCATCAGAGCCAAGGTTATAGAGAACTAGGTACATATAAACCCTAAACTATAACCGCTTTTTACAAAAAGATCACTCTACGACCGCCACTTGCCTGCCTGCCTGCTTGCCATTTTAATTGCTGTTTACTTACTTTAACTATGTGTTTCACTTTACTATTTTACGTTTTATACTATATAAGTATTTTCTGTATACTTACACATACTCACCGCCTTGTCACAGATCATGTCACCACCCCCTTCGCCTACTACTCACGGTGATGTCCAGGTAGACACCTCAGCTGCAGGGCATGCTTACTCTTTGGGCCAGCTCACAGTCACTGCTGAAGACCCATATGTCCAAGCAGTACAGGCAGCACAACCTGACATCACACCTACTCAGCCTACACCTGCTATCACTACAAACTCCACCGTTACTCCACCATGATCCATCCAGGCCACCTCACCTACTACTGGCCATCGTACTACTTATAAGAGAGTCCGAGGGTACAACATACTGTCCTCATCTCAACCTTCCCAAAAAAAGACCCGGACTACGTACACGGGCATCTCCATTACTCCATCCGCATCATCCCCCGCCCCACCTTCCACTCACTCACCACTTCACCAGGGTTTCAGCAGGGCTAGTGATATTCATTCAGATGATGATGAAGAGCCCCAAGAGGAGTCTGAGGAAGACCCACAAGAGGAACCCGAAGAAGAGCCTGCTACACCAGCACTAGCTAGACTTGAGTTAGCACCTGTTGGGCACATCATTGATAGTGCATGTGGAGACAAGGATGTGGGGGTACAGAAAGAGTTGGGTCAGGAGAGGATTGTGCCATGGTATGACCATATAATCCTTACGGATGTATCAGACACCTTTGAGATAGGGCAGAGTTCAACAGATGCACAGATTCAGGGTACGGATGCACCATTAGGATTGGGACAGAGAGCTGCAATGATTCATGCTAGGGCAGAAAGTTTGGATGGTATTCCTACTACATTTGAGATTGGACAGAGTTCTAGGGGATCTTATCAGGAGGAGAGTGATGGGATGATATGGAGAGACATTGAGTGCATGTTTAGCACTGCACCTCGAGTAGAGAGTCCGGACTACACACCTACTACACCACCTTTTGTGATACTACCTTCCCCAGTTGCTCCCCAACCAGTTTCCCCACATACCGAGGAAGAGGATTTGACTGATGGGGAGCGGATTATCCTACAGTTAGAGACACACGACAGCCTCTTGGATATTCATACTGATCAGTTGGAGAGGTTACAGGGGCAGGAACAACGGATTGAGACTATGGACCAGGCTGCACGTGTTTTGTTTGAAAGTGTTGACCTGATTAGACAGGATATGTATGGTCTGAGGGGTAGAGTCGATGTGATGGAAGGATATCATGGTCATGGGTTTCGTGATCTAGATACTAGGATTCGTAGCCAGGGCAGAGGAGTTACCGGACTGTACGGTAGGGTCGAAGAGGTGGAGAGGACTCTATGGGTCGCACGGGACTCTGCGAGGACTCATTGGGAGAGGACTACGGCTTTGGAGTCCATGCTCGCTGCAGAAATGAGGTACGGCCGGGAGAGCCGTAGGCGTATTGAGGAGCTTGAGGCCACACAGCTAGAGCTGATTGCAGGGATTCAACGATTGCGCCTTGAGCGTGATCAGATTTAGGCATAGCTGGTAGATGTTGTTGTAACCACTAAACTGAGTAGTCATCAGTTAGTGGCAGTTATGTTTCCTTTATGTATCCAAATCTAGTACTTTCTTTTCTTGTATTCGTAGCTTGTAATTTTCTGGACGTGTAACGACTCTAATCTATAACAAGCTCGTTTGTTTACTCTATCGTGCCATCTCTTATATGATTGATTTTAGTCATATACTCTATCTGTGTTGATCTTATTCTCAAGTGATAGAAATTTCCCTTTACGAAACCTCACTTGTCTTTATCTCATTTTTGTGATATAGCAAGATGCCTCCCAGGAAAAGGTCAAGCAGGACTGCTCGTGCACAACCAGTTACCCCAGCCCCAGCCAGGGTTAATGCAACCACTCCACCTGTGAACCGAGCTATACTTGATCAGTTAGTAGAGGAACGGGTGGCAGCAGCACTAGCTGCAGCAAATAATTCCACCAATGATGTCGGAAACTCACGAACAACAAACAATCACAATCGTGGTTGTAACTACCAAGAATTCCGAAAGACAATGACTGATCTCTTTGGGGGAACTGAGGGAGCTGTTGTCTTGATCAGGTGGGTGGAAAAATTGGAAACTGTGTTCAGAATATGTAATTGTGCGGATGAAGACAGGGTTAAGTTTGCATCATTCACTTTCAAGGATGCTGCTCTAACCTGGTGGAACAATTATCTGAAGTCCGCCGGCTTTGACGCCGCCTACTAAATGCCATGGGAAAAATTCAAGGATATGGTGCTCAAAAAGTATTGTCCTCGCAACGAAGTTATGAAGTTAGAGGTCGAATTTTGGAACCTCAAGGTACAGGGTACTAATATGGCGACATACAACCAACGCTTTCAAGAGTTGGCTTTACTATGCCCTGAGATGGTCCAGACTGAGACTCGCTTACTCGAGAGGTACATTGGAGGATTACCCCAGACCATCAAGGGTAATGTCACTACTGCTAAAGCCACAGATCTTCACGAGACTATGGAAGTGGCTAACAAATTGATGGACCAAGTCATTGAGGATTCAGCTGAAATGGTTGTGACTAACAAAAGAAAATGGGATGACCACTCCCGAAACAACCACAACAACCACAAGCAAAACAAAAGACAAGAAGTTGCTAAGGTTTACGCGGCTGGATCTGGAGAAAGAAAGCCCTATGAAGGGACTGCACCACTATGCAACCGATGCAAACTACACCATAAGGGTCAGTGTACGGTCAAATGCCGCAATTGCCAGAAGATTGGACATTTGACTAGGGACTGTAGGTCTAGACCTCTAGCAACGGCTCAAGCAACACCAGCTCAAAACCCAAGGGCCGATGCAACCTGCTTTGGGTGTGGTGGAAAAGGGCATTACCGGAGTGAGTGCCGAAATCCCCAAAACCAAGGAAATGGTGGAAACCGAGGTAACCAAGGTAATCAGAGTAATCAGAGGAACCAAAGGACCGGTGGGAATCAAGGGGCCACCGGATCTCAGGGGAATCAAGGCAATGGTGGAGGAGGCCGTGGAAGGGCCTATGCAGTAACCAAGGTGGAAGCTCAGGAGGACCCGAATGTTGTGACGGGTACGTTCCTTTTAAATAACCGTTATGCATCTGTATTGTTTGATACGGGAGCAGATAGGAGTTTTGTTTCAACTGCATTTAGTCCACTACTTGGAATTACCCCGACCACTTTAGACAATGTGTATGATGTGGAATTAGCTAATGGGAACGTAGAAAGAGTAGACACCATCATAAGAGGGTGTACACTAAACCTTTTAAACCACCCCTTCAACATTGATCTTATGCCAGTAGAATTGGGTAGTTTTGACGTCATCATCGGCATGGATTGGTTGTCAAAATACCATGCTGCCATTATATGCGATGAGAAGCTTGTCCGACTGCCCTATGGAGATGAAATCCTAACTATAGAAGGCGACAGAAGCGATAGGAGAGCCATATCAAGATTGAACATCATATCTTGCACCAAGGTTCAGAAGTGCATTGAAAAAGGATGTCACCTCTTTTTAGCACAAGTCACCGAGAAGGAAGAAAAGGAACTGGAAGGGAAACATTTGGAAGATGTGCCAATCGTGAGAGACTTCCCGGAAGTCTTCCCCGAAGACTTACCTGGACTCCCGCCAACTCGACAGGTCGAATTTAGAATCGATCTAGTGCCAGGTGCCGCACCCGTGGCACGAGCACCTTATCGATTAGCTCCGACGGAACTACAGGAACTATCAAACCAATTGTCAGAACTTTCAGAGAAAGGGTTCATTAGGCCGAGTTCTTCGCCTTGGGGAGCTCCGGTCTTGTTTGTCAAAAAGAAGGATGGGTCCTTCAGAATGTGCATTGACTACCGAGAATTGAACAAGCTAACCATCAAAAACCGATACCCACTCCCAAGAATCGATGATCTTTTCGATCAACTACAAGGTTCAAGCATTTACTCAAAAATTGACCTGAGGTCTGGGTATCATCAACTTAGAGTTCGGGAAGAAGATATACCAAAGACGGCATTCAGGACTCGTTACGGCCACTACGAGTTCCAAGTTATGCCTTTTGGCTTGACCAATGCACCAGCAGTATTCATGGATCTTATGAATAGAGTGTGCAAACCATACCTGGACAAATTTGTAATCGTCTTCATCGACGACATACTGATTTACTCTAAGAGCAAGAAGGAGCACGAGGAGCATCTTAGATTAATCCTAGAACTACTGAAGAAGGAGGAGTTGTATGCTAAATTTTCAAAGTGTGACTTTTGGATACCAACTGTTCAATTTCTGGGTCATGTAATTGATAGTCAAGGCATACATGTGGATCCTGCAAAGATCGAGTCAGTGAAGGATTGGGCGACACCCATGACACCCACTGAAATACGCCAATTCTTAGGACTTGCTGGTTACTATAGAAGGTTTATTGAAGGGTTCTCGAAGATAGCGAAACCTTTAACTAAACTAACTCAGAAGGATGTAAAGTTCGATTGGGGAGAGAAGGAGGAGGGAGCCTTCCAACTCCTTAAGGATAACTTGTGTAGTGCACCTATTTTGGCACTACCTAAGGGTAGTGAAGACTTTGTAGTCTACTGCGACGCCTCACACAAAGGCTTGGGAGGCATGCTTATGCAACGAGAGAAGGTGATAGCATATGCCTCTCGACAACTGAAAAAGCACGAGAAGAATTATACTACACACGACTTGGAATTGGGGTCAGTAGTGTTTGCACTCAGAATTTGGAGACACTACCTCTACGGCACCAAGTGTGTAGTCTACACCGACCATAAGAGCTTGCAACACATCCTTGACCAAAAAGAGCTTAACATGAGGCAACGTCGTTGGTTAGAGTTACTTAGCGACTATGATTGCGAAATCAGATATCATCCGGGCAAAGCAAATGTGGTAGCTGATGCTCTTAGCCGGAAAGAATGACCAAAACCCCTGAGGGTACGATCATTGGGTATGCCAATCATTTCACCTCTTCCATCCAAAATTCTTGAGGCTCAGGCAGAAGCCCTCAAGGAAGAAAATCGACCGAGCGAGAAAATCTATGGTATATCTGAAAATAATAATGGGTTCGTCAAGAGATCAAATGGAATTTTATGTTTCAAGGACAGGAGTTAGGTCCCACTTTACGGGGGAATACGTGACCTCATTATGCACGAGTCCCACAAGTCTAAATACTCCATCCACCCCGGAGCCGACAAAATGTATCTTGATCTGAAGAAACTATACTGGTGGCCCAACATGAAAGCTGACATCGCATTGTATGTCAGTCAATGCTTAACTTGTTCAAAGGTTAAAGCTGAACATCAAAAACCATCGGGCTTACTAGTACAACCAGAAATTCCCGAGTGGAAGTGGGAACGGATAACTATGGACTTTATCACCAAGTTACCAAGGACGTCAAGCGGTTACGACACTATTTGGGTGATCGTTGATCGTCTCACTAAGTCCGCCCACTTTCTACCAATGAAGGAGAGCGACAGCATGGATAAACTCGCACGGTTATATGTGAAGGAAATCGTTGCACGACATGGTGTTCCAATTTCCATCATCTCAGATAGAGATAGTCGTTTCACATCAAACTTTTGGAGATCACTTCAGGATGCTTTGGGGTCCGACCTTGATATGAGTACTGCATACCATCCCCAGACTGATGGTCAGAGTGAGAGAACGATTCAAACTTTAGAAGACATGTTGCGAGCATGTGTGATAGACTTTGGAAATGGTTGGGACAGGCATTTACCATTAGCCGAGTTCTCTTACAATAACAGCTATCACACCAGCATCAAAGCTGCACCATACGAGGCACTTTATGGCCGAAAGTGTAGATCACCCGTATGTTGGGCTGAAGTAGGGGAAAGTCAAATTACTAGTCCAAAACTAGTGCAGGAAACTACTAAGAAGATTGTACAAATCAAGAGCCGAATGCAAGCAGCTCGTGACCGTCAAAAGAGTTACGCAGACAAAAGACGAAAACCACTTGAGTTTCAAGTTGGAAATAGAGTCATGCTCAAGGTTTCACCATGGAAAGGTGTAATCCGTTTTGGAAAACGTGGGAAACTAAATCCCCGTTACATTGGACCTTTCAAGATTCTTGCCAAAATTGGGCCGGTAGCCTACCGACTCGAATTACCACAAGAACTCAGCTCTGTGCACAACGTGTTTCACGTGTGCAACCTTAAGAAATGTCTCGCAAACGAAACTCTTACTATTCCCCTAGAGGAGATCCAGATCGATGAAAGACTAAACTTCACTGAGGAACCCGCTGAAATCATGGACCGAGAAGTCAAACGGCTTAAGCAAAGCCGTATCCCTATTGTCAAGGTCCGTTGGAACTCACGAAGAGGTCCTGAATTCACGTGGGAGCGTGAGGAGGAAATCAAGCGTAAATACCCTCATCTTTTCTCAACTCCATCGGGTAATTCTAACTGAAAACCGAGGACGGTTTTCTGCTAAGGCGGGAAGGCTGTGACAAACGGTAATTTTCCATCTGATACTTTGATAATAAAAGCCGATTTATTATTTCAGAAATATTAATCTAAGCGCGCATGAGCTTACACAACTGTATCGGGTGGGTTAGCCGCATACAGTAGCGTACAATAACTCACTATATTACTAAAATTCGTCAGGGAATATAAATTTCCAATTTTATGACCATTACTGACTATTACAAATTATACCGCATGTACTAGAGCACGACACCGCACGCGTACCGACACCACTTAAATTATAGTTTAATTTCTATAAATAATTCCCGGAGTCAATAATTTTGGTTTCATGTCATTCTTATGAAAACATTTCCCGAGGTATTCTTTTCACGGTTATATGAGACCGGGGTATCACAATTACACCGGAGCTCAACGGGACACGGGGTACACAAAATACACTTATTGTAATAAAACAAGAAGGTAAAAACCTTTATCCTACCCCTGATAATCACTCCCCACATACCCCGCCCCATTTTATCGTTTTCTGCCTTTGACTTCTTCTCCAGCACACTGAGACTATCACAGGTCACCATCACTATGAACTAGGAATCTATGCAACTTTCTCTTTTTCCCAGTCTACTATCACCTCTATCTTGCCCTCTCCCCAGGAGTCAACAAGGTTATCAAAGAAAGATGTCAACCTTTAGCTTATTTTGGTTAATCCTCAATTTCCATGTCTAAAAAGTGAGGTTGAAGACCTTCTATAATGTCCCCTTTTATGGTATTCGATGTTCAACAGATCCACCCTCACTCAAACTCATTCACAATAACTTTCACAAGATTCAAGTATTCAAGGGTGTTTTTCAATAATCGAAGGTGTGTGGGTTTGCTTGGAATCGGATTTGGGTCTCATTGTTCATCCCTATCAATCAATTCTCGTATTGTAAGAACCTCAAACTTCCTGGTTTCGATTCGTATACACTTCTGTGATTATTGGGTTTTTGATTATTATAATAGTTGATTAGGCGAATCGATTTGTTATTATTATTGTTTTGCTAAGTAATCGATTATCAGTTTTTGTATGGATTCATGGGACGTTTGACTTTTGGAGTCAACAGACCTTTAGCCATGAACCTAAAAATGAGTATCTTTCCTAGTTGTCCATTGGTCTTGTGTGGTATGCTCCTGATATTAATGTAATGTCTCATAAAATCAGTAACTTATTTTTCTTTCACCACACTTTAACTCTTATAAGCCTACTGTATCTTTTGACTATAAATAACCTGAGTATTGGCTTAAGTAATGGAAGTTAGTACGTTGCTCTGTACCTTGTTCTACCCTTCTTTTTGTTTGACACAATGCAATTAGTGCGCTTGAGTTTAGCATCGTAACGGAAACCACTGTGGCTCGACTGTGGATTGTCTTGTGATTGACTGAGGTTCGGCCTTGCTTAAACGTTTTGTTGTGATGAATTGGTTACGGGTCAAAACCCACTGTGGTCGAACCACAGTGGATGGGTTTTGGTTGGTTACCTCTTTGTCTCAACATTACCGACTCGCAAAAGGTTAATTAGATACGTGTTTGGTTTTGTTGTGAATCAAAACCCACAGTGGTGAAGCCACAGTGGTATATATCTCGTTGGGAGTTTGATGAGTTAACAATAACTCCATTTTTTTTCTGTCCTTTTTGCTTGCTGTCGAGAGCCACAACCCAACCAGTGGGTGACCCTGTTGAAACATCTAATTTGCTTTTGTCGAATTTATTTTCCTTATTGAAGTATCTAATTAACCATAGTATTATACAGATTGTATAGATATACATATGGTTTGCTCACATTGGTAAATGTTATTTTACTTTTTAATAACTGTAAGTTTACAAAACCCAATGTAGCACCAGCTTTTAAAACTGGGTTTCTGTCTTCCCTACCTGTACTCAAGGCATAAAAGAGTATTTGGTCCTGCTGTAATTCGACCACCATCACCCACATAATGTGTCATAATTTGACTAACAACAATAGCACCAGGGGTGTTTGTTTCTGTGCACCACAGCCCCAAGTGGGTGCGTTTGGAATGACCTTCAACCCACCACCGAGAACCCCACAAGGTTGCCTTTGCTGTTTTGGATAGTATGACGAGACACCCAAGTGGCTGAGCTTGCTGGTGTGTGTCTTAGCTTATTCTTGAATGCGACTTGTGGAGCCATGAGCGTGTTTTTGCTTGATTATTTCCTTGCACAAGGGTGCATTGGAGCTGCTCGTCTCAGCCCCTAAATGGGCGTGTTCTACTTGTTTATTTTCTTGCACAAGGGTGCATTGGAGCTGCTCGTCTCAGCCCCTAAATGGGCGTGTTTTGCTTGTTTATTTCCCTGCACCAGGGGGTGCGTTGGAGCTGCTCATCTCAGCCCCTAAATGGTGCATCTTCTCATTTATTTTCTGCATAAAGGGGCGTATACGTGTTCCACTTTGGGCCAGCCCACTTCACCATGTGTTAGGGTGCGTTAACATTACCATAAACAAGGATTTCAATTATAACTAAGCCTTTAACATAAAGCTACTAGTCTATTTAGTAAACTAATACAATATAAAGGGTATTGGTGTCTCTCTTACCTGGGCTACAGCCACTGATTTCGAGCACTTAGCCATCAGTGGTTCAACCTATCCAATGACTTATCCGAACTTGTTCCCAACCCGATTCACATTACACGACCGCGAGTTCGCGACGTAATATGACGAGCTATGAAATTCACTTATAATCAATACTATATATATATATATATATATATATATATATATATATATATATATATATATATATATATATATATATATATATATATATATATATATATATATATATATATATATTTCAAACTTATAAAATTTGACTAAACCAAATCTTAAGTTTTGAACTTGCTATAAATACTAATGGTTTATATCTACAGTTAATTGACATACTCCGGCTTGTAAAGGCCTCTTTGACTTTTTATAAACGGTCTACCAATCTGGCATGTACTTTGGTCATGCCCACTTTTCGTTGAACTATATATATAATTAGCTTATAATTCTTTTAATCAACAATGAGGAATTTCATTCGTAAAAATGGGAATATTAACTAAAGTATTTACTTAACTCTATTTTAGATATTTTTCTATATATGAATATACCCAATTAGTATTATATATACTCTTCACAATAATAAATACAAAGTCCGTCAACATCTAACATCTATTCGTGATTACTTCCATGCCTCATCCTTCAGTCTTTGTGTTTGTTCATGAAATTTCATCGTCTACTGATATACTTGTCACTTCCATGAGCCAATACTTATACATATTCAGAAATTGCTTTCGAACTTTAATGTTACCACACAAGCATCAACAACGCAAACATTCTAAAACTTTTAAACTTAGTTAAGCCTTGTTGAGTCTTAAATGGGAATGGTGTACTAAACTTGTCGTACTAATTTAGGTCGCGTGTCGGTGCCGCTCATTACCACTACTTGACTTTTCACTTTCAGACTACTTTTGCTGAGGTGAGTTTATAGCCCCACTTTACTTATACTTGCTTTACAAAATTGGGGTGAGAAACATGCAAAACTTTTATGGACCAATACTATGCTTAAAAACTATTACGTGGAAAGCCTAAGCCCTTGATCCCATACTTATGCCCACTTTCATGAACCGTTAGTTCCTGCGGGAAACGCGATTGCTATAGATAGATCTATTGGGGTGACTCCCCCGTTCGGTTGGCCATTCATAGGTCGATGCGAAACGTATACTATATCGGAATCGAGTGTATTGGGATAAACACTCGCAATGGGCCCCTTTTTAGTATGACAACATTATGCATACACCACTGTCGTAGTTCGGTTGCATGAACTTAGTGCTAGCGTAATAGACTGTTTTGTATGGCATTATACTCATCGTAATGTGCATATGCTTTATACATTGGTCCAACTATACTGCTTACTTTAAACCTATGAACTCACCAGCTTTTCGCTGACTTTTAAGCATGTTTTTCTCAGGTGTTTGATTCACGTGATTGAAGCAAGGTATGAGCATGGCAAGGGTCGTAGACTATTTACCGAAGTGTTTTTACACATCAATAACTTATGTTAATTGGGACCACTTAAACTATGGGCTCTATTTTCCGCAAATGAACTTATTGTAAACTTTAGCTACTTGGTGTAATATATTTAAACGGAGTATGTATTCCGTTCTTTATTCCTTTGTGTTGTGATTACCAATTTAGTAGCACCCCATGACCCGAATGCTTCCGTTAAACCAGATTTGGGGGTGTTACACTTATTCTAGTAATCTAGCTAATAAAGTTTAAACCTCAAAACGGCACATGCATATTATGTTCCCATGTTCAACCAACTTCTGCAAGTTTCCAACTTACTAGGCGTCAAAGTGATAGCTAAGTAGCAGATTCTTTAAGAATGAGGCATTAAGCATGTGCAAGTTCTTTCTTATATATATATATATATATATATATATATATATATATATATATATATATATATATATATATATATATATATATATATATATATATATATATATATATATATATATATATATATATATATATATATATATATATATATATATATATATATATACAGTGGCCTGAGCTTCTCATATACATTGAACTTGTACCCATTGGTCGAGATAAACATGTAGCTAACTCTTGACCAGGGGTTCTGAATTATGTGACTTGTGGTTAGCTTATATGTTATTTTTTTACTTATGAATTACTTTTGTTATAGATATATTGTCAATCCAAATATCCACTGTTGCTTCAGAGTCCGCCTTTAGCACAAGTGGTCGTATTTTGGACCCATATAGGAATGCCTTGTTGCCCAAATTGTAGATGCATTGCTATGCACTCAAAGTTGGGTTCGTACATCACAAAAAAATCATCTACATGGATGATTTAGAAGACCTTATGAAAGATGAAGAGGTTGTCAAAGGTAAATGGATTATTGATTCATAAACTATAATAAAAGATATGTCGATATATAGTTTTTTTCTGGTGTTATTAATTCACTTTGTTTTTGTTGTCATGTTATTTTTTTTAGAAATGAAAGAGGTGTTGGACAAATTAAAGGGAGACGATGGAAATGGAAATTAAAGGTATATCATTGGATTGAGAATGACCCATTTTGTGCTTTTGGAGTTTTGGTGAAGTTGAAAGAATGCTCAAGTGGTTTTAGATAAAACTCTTGTTTCTTTTGCTACTGTTGCAATGCCACATTCTTTTGCTACTTTAAAGTTTATATTTGAAGTCTACTAATCCTTCCAGTTGCTCATAGTTTGTAGCTACATTATGTCATTTGGTATATCTCTTTAAGGTCAGATTGTGTCTTTGTACGTACCTTTTGTTGTTTTACTCTTGTAATCTGCATCATGTTTGTATAAATGTGGCTTTAGAAGCAAGATAAGACCATTTGTTTTAGAACTATTTTAGGTTGTATATACATTTTGATATCAGCTTCTGGATGCTTGATGTCGATCATCAGTGTTACAAAAATAATGATAACTGGAAATGCATATGCATATTACTGTTAAAATGGGTTCTTTTTATATTTGAATAAATGATCAATTTTAATAAAAGGAATAAAAGGCAACCTTTCTAAAACAACGATCATTTTAAACTTGTTTACCTACAAGGCTACAAATGAATAGAAGTAAAATAATCTTAAAACTTGATAATACAAATACATGATTAGGATAACATTTAAAAAAGCTCAGCATGTTGTTAAATGTTCGGTCCACATGTCCAAAACCGTTAAAATGGGATATTTTATATTTGACTCAAAGGTAGCATCATGAATGTCAAATGTTTCGGTCCAACATGTCCAAAACCGAGGACCGACTGACCCTACCCGAGTAGACATCGGTCCAGTCTTGGTCCTAATAAATTAGTGTTCTCGGTCTTTGGTCCGGTCCGTTCTTTGCCCGATGCTCAACCCTACATATTACGCATTCATTGACTATTAATTTGACTATCGGGTTTGACTAGCCAATCACGTAAAACTTTTGAACTTATAAAAGCTGTAGTCAAACTATTCTAATGGCATTCTTCCAAGTATATTCTTAAAACCTGTTTCAGGGTAACAATTCTACCACCCTTATTTAGATTTCGTCCTCGAAATCTCTTTGATTAACACTTATATCCATATTTGTTCACGTCTTTCGCTTCATTCCATCTTAGCTCTTTCACAATTCATCCAACTAATTGCAATAATCTATATGATATTGCAACCTGTGTTTTAAAAAGCGCGAAGCGCTCAGTTGCGCTAAGAGTAAAAAACCCGAAGCGTGTGGCTATGAGGCGAAAGCGCACGCCTCATGTAGGTGAGGCGCATACTTTGTACAAACGATTTCAAATGTTAGGATGCATAATTCATATATAAAAACACAACAAGAAGACATTTAACAACAATAACAACGATTCATTCCCCATTCATTCTCAAAGTTTGCGATTCCATATCGCTAAAATGCTAGATATTACAAGACAAAGATCATAAGCGTATCAAATTCCTACTGTAGAATAACAAAAGGACCACAAAGGCATGCATGTGAACAAAACCATGCAATGCATAAGAACGAATGGGGATTTATGTAAATCCGAAGAAAGCATACATTCCCCATTCATTCTCAAAGTTTGGGGTTCCCTAGCTCTAAAATACTAGATATTACAAACCATAGATCATAAGTTTATCAAAAAAGCATGGATGTGAACAAAAACCATACAATGCATAGGAATGAATGGGGATCTATGCAAATTAGAAGCATGCGTATTATCTCTCCATTGGATCATCATGAATTTGTAGCACCTCATTCACCTCATGATTTGGAGAAAGTCCCATATCCATTTCCATTTCATTGTCTTCATCAAACAACTAATCTTTTCCTTTAGAACCAGAAGTAGAAGCATGAGCAACATCTTTCTTTTTTGACTTTTTTACTTTTCTTTGTTGAACTTGCACAAGACATGTTGATGTTGATGCTCCAGCTCTTGTAGAATAAGCTTCCTCAGATGCATCAGCAGCCCTAGCAACATCGGCCCATGTTAACTCATCATCTTCAAACACAAATTCAATTGCACCTTCCTCACCATCCATTTTTCCCATCAACCATTTGTTACTTTCATCGATGTCATCCAAAAGAATAGGATCAATGGTATCTGCTTTTTTATATCGACATTCCAAATCATGATTATATTGACATAAACCATGTCATTTAATCAGCTTTGTGTCAATATGTTTCTTTTCTTGGTATGGATCTGTTAAAAGCAAGTATTAACTCAACCCTTCAATTGGCATAGATACTGGTGTATAGATATATGTTATAATGGCATTCTAATTTACGACTTAGTGAACTTACATGTTGAAAAGCACTCCAGTTCCTCTTACAGCCAACGACACTACACGTTAGGATAAGAACACGGATAACAAACTTTTGCAAGTTTGGAGTTGATGATCCGTATGAAATCCACCAATCCGCTAAAAAAGAAATGTGATAAATTTCGCATGTTAAAGAGATGTTATCAATTTGATATGTTAAGGAGATGTAACCTTTTATACTTGGAAATTTTGTCTTCCTATGTCGTATTGCCATGGGATCTCCAAACAACTTTAAGGCATTTTAATATACATCAAGCTCCTTAGAAATAAGGTCTTGAATTGCAAGATCAGGAGTCAACCTCCAAATGCAAGCATACAAGCCCATCGTAAGCTCTTCACATGTAGCTTTCTTTTCCTCATCGTAAAACATCTCTGGATTTAGAAAATGTCCAGCCACATGCAAAGGTCTATGAAGTTGGGCAGTCCACCTTCGATCAATGATCTCAAAAGCTTTCTCATAATGGTGTTCATCATGTGAGAAAGTTGCAACAATGGCCTCTTTGAGCCTATCCAAAGCCTCATAGATATATCCCATTGCCAGCTTTTTATTTCCATCAACCATTCTAAGAACCTTTACAAGTGGTCCCATTAACTTAAGAGCATAAGCAACATTTCTCTAAAATGAATCATTTAGAATGATTTTTGTCACTTGCTTCCCTGCTACCTCCTTTGACTATATGTTATTATTCTAATCATCCGAAGTGATCAACTTCTTAAAGTTGTTCTGTTGAATGTGTAGTTGTGCAAGAGTGATTAACGATGTTGCAAATCTAGTGATTGCAGGCCTATAGAAGTTTCTTTGATTTGTAAACCTTATCATCATATTCACAAGGCCAACATGGTTATATATATAACCATTCACGAACATAGCTTTTTTCAAAGAACTATTCACTCTATCAAGCTTTCCGATGTCCTCTAACATAAGATCAATACAATGAGTAGCACATGGTGTCCAATAGAGATTCGGTCTTGTGGCTTCTAGCAACGCGCCTATTAATCAACAGCAAAGCAGTAGCAATTCAGCACCAATTCATGAATAAAACAGTAGCAAAAAAGTGTAAAAAAGTTCTATTTTTCTTACGCGCTTTAACATAGTTTGATGCATTATCAGTAACAACTTGAATCATGTTCTCCTCTCCTACTTCTTCCACCATTTTGTCAAGCATTTGATACAATGTGTTACAATCCTTCTTAATTTCAGAGACATCTATGGATTTTATAAACACTGAACCCTTTGGAGAGTTCACTAAGAAGTTAACAATATCCTTTTGAACCGTGGAATCATGCCATCCATCAGATATTATGGAGCAACCCTTCACAGCCCATTCTTTCTTGTATTTTATCATGTTCTTATCAGTTTCTTCCACTTCTTTTTTTGTGTAAAGGAACTTTAAGCTAGTACATGCTAGGTGGTTTAAATCCCGGACCAAATTGAGCTATCGCTTCCATTGCAATTTGAAAGCTATCATAGTTAGCCGCATTAAAAGGAAGCCCTGCATCATAAAACCACTTAGCTAGCTCTCTACAAGCATGATATCTTAGCTCCTTTTTACACACTTCATTTATCGTTTGTTGTCTTCCACGTTTTCTGCCTGAAAGTACATCTTCAGGATTATGAGAAAAGAACATGTCCATTGGACTCTTAGGTCTTGGATGTTTTTTAGGAAGACCTTTGCTACTTCCTTTTCCCGAGCCACTTCCTCTCTTCATAGATGTGACAACACAATCTTCCTCATCCTCCTCACTGTCTTCATCTACTTCATTTATCCTTGGGAGCATTTTATTAGTTTGCTTATTTGTTTATTTATCATATACTCGTGAACTATTGCTTTAACATGCTCTGGACAATCAGGACAATCAGTAACATCCCTAAAACCTCCAACTAAATGCTTCTTTAGACGAAATGCTCCACCCTTAGTTACTTTGAAGCAAAAGTTACATTTAATATTGTTTTTGTTCTTAGGATCCTGGACTGAATATCTCCTTGCTGGGTCCTTAGGTTCGCGTGGGTTAGTGTTACTTGGGTTGGTCGCATCCATTCTAATGTGAAATTTTAGAAATTAAATGAGTTACAAACGACCAAATCAACAAATTAGTAGAAGACTCAAAATTTTGTAAGAAACCAGTAGCAAAAGAAGTATTTTTTTAAAAAATTCGAGCCATAAATTACTCTTAAAATAACAGTAAAAACACAGAAGATTAAATACAAGAATGAAAAGAGGAATTAAGAAAATAACAAGAGGAACTAAGAAAATAAGATTAAACACAGAAAATACTCTTAAAAGCACAAAAGTATCAACATAATAGCTTTAAAACAGAAACTAGGAAGAGGAATTAAGAAGTGAAGTACTTGATGATGATAGAGCATAAAAAATTGTTGGATGTGAGAAAAACGGATGAGAGAAAAAGTTGTTGTGGGTGAGTAGTTGTTTTAGGTTTTTATCTCATAAAAACCTAATTTTTTTTAAGTTGGGCTTTATTTGAGGCTTTCTTAAAGCCCAATACTTAACTATAAGGGACTAATAGTGGTCCATTTAAACTCTTCTAGTTTAAATGTCTTTTTTGACCCATAAAAACATGAGGCGTTAAAAAGCGATCTTCTCTTCAAAGGTGTCAAAAAGCGCGCCTCAGCTCGCCTTATGTAATCGTTGCGCATCAAGGGTCTTGAGGCGATGACCCCACTGCGACTCGCCTCACGCCTCAGGCGCAAAAAAGTGCGCTTTTCTAAACATAAATTGCAACTCTAGCTATACTATAACACAACCGATACCCTTTATCTGTTCTATTACTCAATTATTTCTATCATATTTCGACTCTTACTATAGTCACTATCCGCGACACGTTTTACTATAAGCAATATATCATTTAACCGACTCCATTACTATTACACCACGTTCTTACTCGCTTTATTTTAAACCCTCAATTAAGAACTATACGTCGCTAGAGAAAATTGTACTACTTAGGTGTCGTTTGGTTTGAGACATTGGTCTGGGTTTTGTTTTGAAATGACATTAAACAATTGTTTGGTTCATGCTTTGGATTGATGTAATGATTGATTGGAATCAATTTTGATAGTGTACTCATTTGGTGGGTATGGGGTGGTTTTAATTATTTTGGTGGGCCCCTTTACTTTTCTTCTCTATTTTATTATATATTCTTTACTATTTTATTACTTAAATAATTTTAAAATCAATTTATAATAAAAATTTATATTATATTTTATTCCCTCTACTTTTTATATAATATATTTTCTCTCTCTTATTTTTTCTTTCATACCTTTCCCAAATCTTTCAAACCATTCCTAAATCCAAATCCAATTCTAAACCCACCTACAAACTAAACGGGCCCTTAAACTTTACGTAAGTCAAACATTAACTAATTCGTTTACATTTATCAAAAAGCTACTAAAAACCTAAATGACAAGTTATTTTTTATGTAATGGTAATGAGGAAACCTAAAAAACTCCAACAAATGGATGATAAATCACTTATTACTAAAGAAAGTATAATGGATGCTCGGTTGTGGAATTGAGGTTGCAAAGATTACAAAATTTACGATGTTAACCTATTTTTTCCCAAACACACACCGAATCGACAGTTTGAATAATTAACCAAACACCCTCATTGTCCATACTGAGCAACCATAGTAGAAAAAGTAGACACAACAGGGTTTTGTTGGGTTTAACGGTCTTCTACAAATGGCAAACAGATTACTTAATTCACAGCTATTTATCAGCAGTAATCTTTCCTTCCATCTTTTTCATCTATTCAAACCTTAATTTCCCTAAAACTAACTAAAAGATCATTCATTCATCATATGCAGGATTGTCTTTTTACACTACAAACAAGGAATTAAAAAGGCTGTTTTCACCTTTTGGGCAAATCACTGAAGGTATATAAATCAATTTCATGTTAAATTTGTGAAATTATTTTTGGGTTATAAAAAAATGTGATTTTTTTGTAACCCTTTGAATCTTTAAGAATAAAGTTGGTTAATTTGTTGCAGCTAGACTTGTTGTTGATCCGAGAACACAAAGGCCGAAAGGGTTCGGTTTCGTTACGTTTGAGTCTGATGTTGATGCTCAGAATGCGTTGAAAGCTATGAACGGGAAGGTACATTTTGGGTTATTTATGTTCATGTTTTTATGAATTGTGAAAGAAAATGAATTGTTGATCTTGGAGTTTGAATCGAGAATACTCAAATGATTAAAATGTATGCGGTTGACATAAATTTGCAAAGTTATGTGAGTTTGTGATATCAAGATTGAACTAGTGTCTTAGGTTTTGGTTGTTTAATGTTTTTGGTATATGGGTTGGAATTAGTTGTGAAGATAGGGTTCTATTTTAGTAGAGTAAACCCATGAAATAGGAATCAAATACGGAGTAGAATGAGAGAATATTGAGTAAATGGAAGAATTTTATGGAAGATTAATGTATATCATCATTGAACTTCCAAATTAGTTATTGAAGTCGTGGTAAAAAGTACTTGACATTTGAGCATTTTAATCCTATTATGCAGAAACATATGGTTTTGCTTAACATGATGTTAGGCGACCTCTATGACCTCAAATATGTCTCTAGTTTCATATGTGAATATCGTAAACTTTGGATTATGATGAATGGGATCACGGAAAAAACTATAGTTTTTTTTATTTTATTTTTTTTATTTTTTTTTATTTTTTTTTTTAAATTTCATTTCTAAGCTCAAACATCAAACTTAAGATCCAATATTCCTCAGATTAAGTTATAATTTTTTTAATTTTATGGAAAAGTTATTTAAAAAGGTTGTCCCAAATATAGTTGTGATGAAAGAAGCTCAAAATTTTAAACTAGCGAATAATATATTATCCAATAACATCATGGTCTTATCAGTTGAAGACTTGTTATTATACAAGCATAAAATGATCTTCGTATCATGTTTCCCTCAAGCAAAATTATTAGTTGAGGTTTGATCCTCGCCCTAGTAGTTCAGGTTACCTTACACCACAGTCTGTTTTTATCTAAAGTTTGTTTGTCACCATAATATTATAACTACCCATCTTTCTTTCATGATATTATTTTCCATTCCTTATACTCAATGACACCACTTTGAGGCCAGCCATATTATTTTTTAAATGCGAAATGGAAATGAAGTTGTTGTACATGGTATATTTATAGTTCCTTTTGTTATGAACTAAATATAGTTAAAGTTTATCTTTTGAATACTTTAGATTCTCAAACTGAATATTTGTTTGACACTGCTCACCCGTCATACTGTAAATCCCTTATCACAACATGTCCTGACATACCTTAGCCAGAACTCTATAGGCATCCAACAATGATTACTTTTTTAAATCCCTTATCACAACATGTCCTGACATACCTTAGCGAGAACTCAATAGGTTATATTATAGTGGAAGTGCTCTTTGAAACCATAGTAATCTTTTGATAGATATATCTATAAAAAATGGTCTGTTCTTTATGCCAGGCATGTGATACCTATATAACTCGTGGAAATTGTAAGTGGGAGTTGGGTGACCTATCAAGTTCATTTAACATGGGTAAGACAAACATATATGACATTGGTGCATGATAGCTAAATTGTAGCTGGAACAAAAAGTTGAAAATTCTAATCTCAGAGTTTTGGTTCGGAAAAAACTAGAATGCAGATAACAATTTGATAGACCCGGTTTAGATCAAAATAATTTATGAACCTACTCAGAGTTTGTGGTATCATGATTGAGCTTTAGTGTCCTCACAATTTAGCTTGAGGAATCAAAGATCCGATTAAGTTTCCATTTGGGAGGCCAAATGATAACTCCCCCAAAATGGCAACCAAAGGGCAGATGAAAATGGTGTACACGAGAATTTTCAATAAAATTTCAAATTTTGCTTTTACTGAAGGAATACCAAGTTATAAACTGGCGTTAAAATAACTAATTACACATCTTAGTCATATGATGTATAAACCTGTTTTATGGCATAATTAGAGTATCATAACTAGTTAAGTTGCCAAGTATGTGTCAGCTCCATGGGAAAGAGCGAAAGACCTGATACTTCTGATCCAGGAACAAAGTGCAGATTTTTTTGTCATTACAAGCTCAAACATAGGAATTACATATAGCTCAAGATTATATTCAAGGTAATTTTTGTGACAGTAAATCAACCGTCAATATATGAACAGTGAGGGAAGAAGTTGGTCCATACATTTGCCAAATCATTGAGTGAATCTCATCAGAGCCTGAGTAGTTTAGGTCACATTACCAACCGGTTGGCTTTTAAAAATTGCCATCCTTGTTTCTCTATAATCATTATATGCGTAAATGTTGTATCCTCCCTTTTGTATGATTTGTCTTTGTGATCAGACCTTGGTATCTTTCACTAGCAAAATTGATCCAGATTATTACCATTAATGTATCTGTCTTTGGTTTATTATCTTATGAATTTCACCTGAGTTATCAAATTGGTTTGATGTAGTTTTGTATCTATGTCTGCAGTGGCACGGTTGGCTATATATAGCTAACAACACGCCTCCACAGTAATATTAAATGCACATAAGCCGCGGTGGATAGATATTATGGGGTCATCTATTTCGCTCATATGCTTATAAATAGAGTTGTAGCCATATATATTTAATCAGTACAAGCTTTCAGTCATAATCATCAGTTTAGCAAGTTTAATCGTGTCTTTATTCTTTCGGCTTACTTTGCCTGCTTTCTTCTTTGAGCATTCTTCCCTATAAGTTGTCTCTCTTTTTTGGTCTAAAGACCTGCCTACTTCTTTTTATCATTTTCAGCTTATATTGCACATTTTCTTTAGGTAATGAAATGCCCATTTTTCTGCTCATGTTCTTCCACATGCATGCTAATGACACATCTGCAGGAATGTAACGATAATATTATGATATAAAATAACTTATTTACAAAAAAGTTGAGCTAACGTGTGACCTTCTTATGATCCCTGTCTTGTCGGTTCATTTTTACCTGAAAAGGGGTTGCTTATAACTGTTATTTCATTCAATACTTTCTGAATAATGGATACTTTTTATTTATCTTATGCAAAAGCTCGTTTTTATTCAACCCTTTATGGAGATGGAATGAACTAATTCTTCATTCAATGTCCCTAAGCATCATTATGAGGTTTTAATAGTCTTCTATTTCTACTTTTACTTTTGTGTTTTTGGGTCGAAGAGTCCTGTGAAATAACTTTTACAACTCTGACACTCTGATAATCTTATAAAATTTGCAGAGGCTTCAGTTAAATCTTGTACGAACCAAGGCATATTTTTAATATCAGAAATTTAATGGGGGAATCCTTTACTTTCCAATGTTAAAATTTGTTTACCTGTTGAAGAGGTCAATCCATAGTCCATTCTAATTACCCAAATAGCGAATAGGAACTAATGCTAGCTATCTTCTTACGCTTAACATGCTTGAATTGATTGAAATCTTATGTTTTAGATATTATTAGCTTTGCTTGACTAGGAAGTTTTACGGGATATGAATGTGCAGCCGAGATTTGGGCCAGGGCGAGCTGGGCCGACGCACAGGCACCAAATTAAGGAAGGGCACCATTTTATAGAAAGCCCGCTGTATATATATGTTCCTATAAAACATTTTTTTAATGCCCAATATTAGGCCCCATGTTCACATTAAAGTTCAGTCGTTAAATTCAACATATACCAGCGTTAATGTGTAAATGAAGGGAAGAAAACACAGATATACCCTCATGTATATTTCATATTGATCTACATCATCACATTTGTTCTATAAGTTAACAAACTATTTTATTAAGATTATTTAGTTTATATTACTTTTGGTTGAGACGTCAATTTATTGAAGTTAGTATGTCTGCACATTGTTTTCTAGTAAGCTATCTTGTATGTATGTTCAATTATAGACTTATAGTTGATTACAAAGAGTCGATTAACGACTTTACTTATAAAAATGCTTGGAGAAACACACTCTTCAAATAACAGATTGCTTGTTGCATTAATATTTTTGAACTAGAACATTGTTTTAGTATTGATGAGCATATATCTGAATTTTGAAAACTAGAAGGGCCTAGTTTCGGTTATCGCCTAGGCCACCAAAATTCATGGGACGCCCTGTGATTGTGTTATAGTATTTCATCAACTGTAGAGAATAGTGAGATAAAAGTTATTTGTTCTGCTTTTATGTGTCAGTATTTTCAGTTGTATATATGTTGTTACTGTCATTAGGTAAAACCTCTAAACCGCTGCATATGTCAACTTATGGAAGATATAGCTTTAACGACTCTTTTATGTACACAATTTACAGAGCAAATATTGCTGTCTGAAAATGGAGTGCTAATTGCTAATACAATGATTAGAAATAATATGTGTCTTCCTTTGTAGCGGTTACTGTTTTTACAGGCTATTTTCAAGCTAGGCAGATGCTTATTGAGTTATTTCGTTTGTCTTTTGACTTTTATGGTCATACGAGTCATTATTTGAATACAGAACTCTCATTTAGGTCATTTGTCAAATTATATAGAAGTTAATGTAATTATTTGGGTTTCTGCCGTTATATCTTCTATTGTTATAGTATTGTAACAAAAGCACGCAAATAAATTTGCAATAGTGCGTTTCTTCTACCAATCCCATTGGATTTATAGGACGAATTTTGGTGCAATCCAGGTTAAGAGTTCAAAAAGATATTTTCTTGTTAGAGCTGACATCATAGATGGACGAAAGAAAGGATTTCAAGTTATCTAACGGTTTTCTCAATTTTTGCTTAAACTTATGCTATAGCGCTACATTTTGACAGTTTTATCATGCACACAGACTAATCCTTGACTTTGATAGACATGAAAAACTTGTATCATATTTGAAATGCAGAAACCTTCAAGATAGATCTTGTGGTTACTAAAGATTAGTTGACCTGATCCTTTTCACATTTCCTGTGCAGATCGTAAATGGCGGATTGATATTTGTTGAGTTTGCCAAAACAAAAACACCTGAGGAGATTGGTGACACTCTTAAGTAACATCATTGTCAAAGTGTCAGATACATCTTAATGAAATGTGTGCCAAGGTGAAGAATTGCTCCTAATCGTTTTCTTGGATTTTTGTAGATATCATGTACTTGCTACAACAATCATCAATTAATATAGTGTTTACCAACAAAAATCTTGTTTAGTCTAAAATCCTGCTTGTATCATTTTCAGCTTGAATGTATGCTCTTTCTGGCATGAAATTCCCATTTTCTTGCACATGTTCTTACACATGCATGTTGTCGTTCATGACACATTTGCAGGATCTCAATCGAATATGTCAATTTATTATAATGTAAACTGTTTTTTACTTTCTTACTAAAAACTTGGTTGAGCTTACTTCTGACGACACCATGTCCATGTATCACGGATTCTGTTTTACCTGTAAAAGCTTTACAAATTCCGACACTTAATAAAAATTTGTATGAATCAAATCATATTTATAATTTCAGCAACTTTTAAGTAAAACCTTTTACTTTCCTAGGTCAAAATTTGTGTTTAGACTTTGGACAGGTCAATCCATAGTCCATCCTAGTTACCAGAATAGGCACTAATTCTAGCTATCTTCCTACAGTTAAATGCTTGAATTGATTTACATGATATATTAATTTTTAATGTTAGTTGCTTTGCTTGACCAACAAATTGTATGGGACATGAAAGTGCATAGGATTTCATCAACCATAGAGAACAGTGAGATGCAAGTTATTCGTTTTTGTATTAATGTATTAGTATCTTCAGCTATATATGTTTTTTTTGTCATTAATTTCAGCTTTCAGATGCTGCATAATTTAAAGAGTTGGAATGATTAGTTTAAAGAGTTGGTTGTCTCAAAATGAAATGATGATTGCTAAATACAATGATTCGAAATATGATTTGCTATTCCTGTTGAATGCTCATTTTATGTAATTTGACTTTTATGATTATTTGAACCTCAAACTCTTGATACGGTCATTTATCAAATTATGTACTTCATTTTGTATCCTCTTATTTTATAAACATGGGGTCAGGCAAACATATATGATATCAACTGTTGCATGATAGCTAAATCTGTGGTTGTCAAAAATAAATTAGTAATTTTAACCTGTGATATATATCCTGAACCTACTCATATTTGTGGTATCCTAATGGAACTTTAGTTGGCTGCATTTTTCATATTAGTTGAATATTAGGTTCCTTTTTAGGAGTGCCAAATGATGGTTACCCCCCAAAATGGCAACATATAATCTTATCATCCATAAATAGTTTGACGGGAATCTTCTGTATATTCCAAATTATACTTTTACTGAAACAGTTTACATCTTAATCTTATCATCCATAAATCTGTTATTTAGCATAATTAAATGATCTTCACTATTTAAGCATGTGAAAGCTTCACGGGAAAGACCTTAAATTTCTGATCCTGGACGAAAATGCAACTTTTTTGTGATAACAAGCTCAGACATAGGAATTAGATATTGCTCAATATCATATTTAGGTATTATCTTGCAAAAAAGATTGTTAATGAATCAACTATCTAAATATGGACTGCGAGGAAAGAAGTCAGTTCATAGATTTGTCAAAATATTGAGCGAATGCAATCAGTGCCTGAGTAGTTTAGGTTGCATTCCTAACCAGTTGTCTTTTGAAATTTGTCATCCTTGTTTCTATATAAGGATTATATGTGTAAATGTTGTGTCCCCCCATCTGTATCCTTTTTTTTAGACCAAACCTTGTACGCTTCACATGCGAAATTGAAACAGATTTTCTTGATATTTTACCACTGATTATCTGTATGTGGCATGTTATTTTCTTGTTTTTTAAATGTTTAGCATAATTTGCAAATAGTCACATAATCGCAATCTCTACTCTTGGTTGCTATTTGCTATTGTTACATTATGCCAATAAGGAATGAAGATACTGAATGATATAAAAGCATGTTCAATAGATTGATACACTTATAAAAAGTTATGTGTTTATTATTTAAGTTTTCTGTTTAATTTATCACGCTACTTAAAATTACTTTTACTTCTATTATGTAAAAGATTAAGCATTTGTACCATTTCATAAACATGCGGACACAGATATAACTAAGGTGTAATAATATGTATGAGACAGCATTTACAATACTAGTTATATGTCTCGTTACAATACTAGTTATATGTCTCCTGCAACTACCGGGTTTATATATGAATCAAATTTATTGTAAAATTTTAGTTTAGTATACGAACTTATAAGAAATTGCCTGTGTTTAGTGGTTTTTATTGTGATATAAGTACAATTAATAATTATGCACGGGTTTTTACATAAACATGTTCATTATGTATTAATATTGATTAATATTTTGTCATTGCATTTTTATCTTTCATATGCTCATGTCATTCTTTACCCACATTAGATTCTTTCTAAAGTTAAAGTCAAATTGAGAACATGACTTGATTGAAGATGCTCCGACATCAATCTGCGATATGTTAAGTGTAAAGCACTTCATTTCTTTTTTTTTTCCCCTTAAAAAAACGAAGAGACTAAATTAAAACAAACAAACAAAGGCACATTAGTTGTAAAGCACTTCATTTCGTCTTCCCCCCTTCTCCCCCTTTAAAATAGGAAGAGACTAAATTAAAACAAACAAACAAAAGGCACACATTAGTTGTATGGAAACATTGAATTAGAGGAATAACTTGTAAAACACAGTTTTATAAGAATAAAACAAATTTGTAAGAACATAAAGGTAAAAGATGAAAAGAAAAAGAAGATGCCCTTAATTTCATGATATGTTAATTGTAAAGCACTTTATTTCGTCTTTTCTTTTCTTAAAAAAAATGAAGAGACTAAATTAAAACAAACAAATAAAGGCACACATTAGTTCTATAGAAAAAATGAATTTGAATAATGACTTGTGAAACACACTTTTATAAGAATAAAACAAACTTGTAAGAACATAAAGGTAAAAAATGAAAAGAAAAAGAAGATGTCTTAATTTCATGATATGTTAATTGTAAAGCACTTTATTTCGTCTTTTCTTTTTCTTAAAAAAATGAAGAGACTAAATTAAAACAAACAAATAAAGACACACATTAGTTCTATGGAAAAAAATGAATTTGAAGAATGACTTGTAAAACACACTTTTATAAGAATAAAACAAACTTGTAAGAACATAAAGGTATAAAATGAAAAGAAAAAAAAATGCCCTCAATTTCATGATATATTAATTGTAAAACACTCCATTTCGTCTTTTCGTTTTCTTAAAAAAAATGAAGAGACTAAATTAAAACAAACAAACAAAGGCACATATTAGTTGTATGGAAACATTGAATTTGAGGAATGACTTGTAAAACACAGTTTTATAAGAATAAAACAAACTTGTAAGATCATATAAAGATAAAAAAAGGAAAAGTAAAAGAAGATGCTCTCAATTTCATGGATTGGTTTGCAAGCGGAGTATCAACATCTTGTTATTTCTCACTATAAGTAGTAGTATATGAGCTCAACGAACACTATATCTTAAAACATGCAAATATAGCTATAATAATGAAGGTCTTAAAACATGAGCATCCACTAGAGATCGTTGATTTGCAGCCGCCAAAGATTGTAGACGTATGGGAAGAAGAATCTGATGACGATGACGATGACTTGATTATTGAAGATGAGTTTCGGCGTCCATGTAACTGGTGCCACCAAGACATCACTGTGTACAATAGGTATTACTATAAATGTACTTTAGATTCATGTGATTTCTTGCTTCACAAATTCTGTGCAGAGTTGCCCCCAATTTTCAAACACACATCACACCCACTTCCTCTTCACCTCACTACACGGTACAATAGAAATCAATGCCAGAATTGTCAAAGCACAATCAACGCTAATGTGGTATCTTACCATTGTACCGAATATCTTGTTGCAATCGATGTAAAATGTGCAGTGGAAGTGGAAAAAAAGAGCATCCATCACCCAAGCCACCAACACTTACTAGTGTGTGCTATATCCACACCCATTTTGTGTTTTTGTAACGCTTGCGGGAAGGAGCATAAAGGGATCTTCTATCAGTGTACAACTTGTTCTAACTTCACAATACACAGTGATTGTGCTTTCTTACCAAAAAAACTGTTAATTCAAAAGACAACAGATGATGCTTTCTACCATCCTCATCCACTCACCATTTCATATTCCTTACCAAAACCAGACCAAAAAGCTAAATATCACCCAAGATGCAGAGTATGCAATGATGTTTTTCGCTACAAGGCTAGTCTTTGGAGTTACAAATGCGAGAAATGTATGTACTATGCCCATGTGGATTGTGCGACATCTATTCCATTTTCAGGTTCTGGTATACTCGTTAAAAACTATGAGGATGCAGACTATCCTGATCTTCTCCATCTACCATTCCCAGATCAGACTCACAACATTCTGAAGCATTTATTTTTCAAAAACAATGGACCTAGAACCTTTGAAACTGATGAGGTAAACCTACAACATATCAAACATCAACACCAGGTAATTTTAGTTGATACAAAAACCGTAGGCGTAGGGTCAACCTCTTCAACAATAGAGGCATTCTTGTTGCATGACCCAATGAAAAAGATCGAACTACTATGCAACGCATGTTTGAGACCAATAATGTCGATGCCATATTATAAGTGTGCTCAGAGTTGCAACTTTGCTCTACATGAGTGGTGCACCCGACTGCCAACAAAAGTAGAGAACCACCCAGGACACCCACAACATACCCTTTTTCTTATGCCAAATGTCCCTGGTGCGTTTTTCAGCATATTTTATTGTGGTGTTTGCCAATTATCTTGCAATGGATTTGCATATGGCTGTGTCAAATGTGGTTACTATGTAGATGTTAGTTGTGGGTTTATTCCTGAAAATATCACACATAAAGCACACCCAAACCACCTTCTTTCAAGAGTTAAATTAGATAAATATGGCGGGAGATGTCATATATGTCGCACATATATATATAAGGGTCGTTTTTCATTCAGTTGCAGCATTTGTGACAAGATCTTTATACATCCCCGGTGTGCTTTGTTATTGCCTGAGACAATACGGCACAAGTATGACAAACATCCCATGAGCTTAAGTTACCTCCCAATTGAGAACCACAAGAGTGAATACTTTTGTCAAATATGTGAGGAAAAATTGAATCCTCATAGTTCTTTCTATCACTGTCACAAGTGTGTTCAGTCGGTGCATTCTGCTTGTGCTCCGTTAATACTTCGGTCTGATATGTCAGATAGGGAATCCAGTATATTATTTAACAGCATCTACAAGTTTGGGAACATTCATAAGACACCCGGTCACCAACATCCTCTCTCTTTCACTCAAGGGACACCGAGTGATTGTGAATGCAGTAGGTGTGGTAACCGATTGCGGTACAAGATGATATTTAAGTGTCTCGAATGTAAGTATGTGATTGACTACAATTGTTGTAAGAACTTGAACAGCTCATGAGGCGTTCTGTTTCATATCCACACTCTTGGAAATAGGAGACGGTCTATTAATCCAGTTGTCCGACATCAAGAATAGAATGTTGGCACTCTTGAATAACATTACTTTGCAAGTGTCGAGTTTTAGAATGAAATGTGTGCCTAGGTGAAGAATTCCTGCAAATCATCTTGTTGGATCATGTAGATATCATGTACTGTATTAGCTAGAACAACAATCAATTAAACTATTATACCAACAAATATACCTGCTTTTTTTATTTTTTATCGAAACTTGTGTTTTATTTAAAATCTACTTGTATCATTTTCAGCTAAAAAGGCATAAGTGCATAACCTCTTTATGGCATGAAATGCCCAATTTCTTGCAGAAGCATGTTTTTCATGTCTGATATTTGCAGGAATTCAAGCAAAATTGCAATACAGCATCATATAACCCTATGCTTTTAGTTTCTTACAAAGTACTTAATTAAGCTTTTACGATCCCATGTCTTGCGGTTTTTTTCTTGCCTGTAAAAGCTTGTACGAAGTCTGGCACTTTATAACCTTCTAAAATTTGTAGAGAACATGTATGAATCAACGCATTTTTAAATATAAAAAACCTGCAACGTTGCTACTTTAACTAGGTCCATATCTTAAACGTTGAACATTTATATCAGCATTTTCACATGTATATATGCTGATACTGTCATTAGTTACAACTTCCATGCTCTATAATTGAATAGTTGCAAAGAAATTTTTACAGTTTACACGCTGTTTTCTCTTCTTTTGTGTTGAACTTACCTGGAATCGTTAATTAGGTCCATCTTAAACGGATAAACAGTAACTGTGAAATACAACAGATGGCTACGCAGTAGAGTTCTGGTATGAATCTACCATAATTAAATGTGCTGGACAAACATTAACCAGCCAACAGATTCAAACACACTAATCCTTCATTATTTTCACAATTCAACCTATAATTCCAAATAGTGGTCTAAAGTTCCACTTTTATAGACACTACAAAGACAAAAGCACCACAGGACAACTATGGCACTGTTAAATAATATCACTTGTCAAATACAATTAAAATAACACTAGATAAAAGTTTATTCTCTTTACAGATGTACTAAATTCCCTCACACAAGCACAAAGTATAGAAATCAGAAATAGATCAAATAAGCATAATTCAAGTGAATTGAATAACAAAAGAAGATACTGAAACAAGAGGTTTCTTCATTAATAACCAGCGATAAACAACACATAACCATAACAACCTAGACAAACAACTGACCACATAATCATTCATTAACTACAAATTACAAACAACCCATCAACACCCACAACACAGACACTACCCATCTACTCAGTGGCAGCAGCTGCAGCTTTCTTTGGGGACTTCTTTCCTTTAGATGGCGACTTAGGTTCCTTTGCTGCGGTCTTCTTTGGCAACAAGACTGGGTTAATGTTGGGAAGCACTCCTCCATGTGCAATGGTCACTCCAGACAACAATTTTCCAAGCTCATCATCGTTCCTGATTGCCAATAGAACATGCCTTGGGATGATCCTGGACTTCTTGTTGTCCCTTGCGGCGTTTCCAGCCAATTCCAAAACCTGTTT
>JARVZY010000553.1:0-29069 GCA_030686995.1 Artemisia argyi | reverse complement strand
TGCCCGCTGAAAGTCTAAACCTCATATATTTCGACCTGAGTCATTCAAAGTTGACTGCCCTTCACCTAGGGATTACTCCGAATCTTGAGATGCTAAGTCTCAGAGAATGTCATGATTTGGTAGAACTTCATATGCCCACTCAATGTCTAAAGCTCGTATCTCTTGACCTCATAGATTTAAAGTTGATGACCCTTGACATGGGGTTGACTCCAAATCTTGAGACCTTAAGGATTGCAAGTTGTGATATGGTATATCTTCACATGAGTGTCTCATGTCTAAATCTTAGATCGCTTAACCTCAGTCGTTCAAAGTTAAGGACCTTTAACCTTGGGATGATTCCAAATATCCAGAGGTTATGTCTTAAAGATTGTTTATATTTAGTTGAAATTAGTGCTCCTGTTGGTTGTCTTAAAAAGCTTGTCTACTTGGACATAAGCAATTGCGGGAGATTTGAACGTTTTTTGTTTGACAAAAGGTCTCAGTCAGTTGAGGTTGGTTCTTTATCTGAGTTACATCTGATTGCAAATCCCATAGATGTATGCCCATTGCACTCCGACAATAGTTTTCCAAAATTTCAGATTTCATGTTATTATAAAGAAGATCAAGCTTCATTGTTTGGAAATCTTGAAAAGCTTATTTCGTTTGGTCTCTGTGCCTGCACAAAGCTTGAGAGTTTATCTGGAAACATTTGTGATTTACAAAACATAAGAAAGTTTACACTTGAAGGAAGTATTCCGGAGGTGCCCAAGGACCTTCACCAGTTAAATGGTCTCGAGGAGCTAATTTTGCTGTCTACAAAGATTAAACATCTACCAGAAAGCATTTGTATGCAGACGTGTCTGAAATCTCTCAAACTTAAACCTTGTTTGCAGCTTGAGAAATTGCCTGAGGATCTTGGCCGTTTACAGTGTTTAGAGGAGCTAGACCTAACAGAGTGTATAGCTTTACGAGATATTCCAAACAGCATCTGTCAGATGAAAAGTCTGAAATATTTCCATCTCCCCTACTGTTTTCTAGTTGAAAAGTTGCCTGAGGAAATTGGAAGTTTAAAACGGTTAGAAGAGTTAAATATAGAAGGTGCGGGCATAAGTCATCTTCCACAGAGCCTTTTCCAGTTGAAACGTCTGCGTATCGTTGGCTTTACATGGCAGCTTCAGTCGTATGGTTTTAGAAGTGTAATACAAACATCAACATACGTATCTTTCGCCTACACCTCTTACCATTCTTCAGTCAATCATTTAGAGAAGCCAGTCTTTGATTGTTCATGGCAGCTTCAATCATATGGTACTTTCGCCTTTTTTTGATTACTCATATAACTTTAGTTTATAATTAGAACTTAGTATATGTGTTACTTATATAACTTGTGCTTTTTTAAATTCTTTCAGTCAGGAGGCCGCTGACTGGGAAGCAATCAGCACACAAAGGTGATTAATTTCCCAAAAACAGAATACTTTTTATTCATTTGTGAATCAATTCATCTTATTTGAACTTAAAGAGGTGGTTTTGTCTTGTTTGAACTTCCATTTTTCATTTATCTTTATGAAATTTTTTCAAATACCTTCATGTAAGAACAATAATTTGGTACCGCAGGTCGAGTACTTTAAAAAGTCAAAGTAGTCAATAAACAGTTTTACTTGATAATCATATGCTTATCAAATACCTTCAGACCAAAAGGTTTTGTCTTGGCTTAATCAATCCTTGCCATTACTCAGGCCTTCAAATCAATGTACAAGGAGGTGGGACTGATGATTCAAGTCTCCAATATATACAATTAAATCAAGGTATAGTTATTAACTTTAGAAGTGTACCGAGTAAAGTAACAAATATGAGTTCAGATAACACAGTTGACTTCGTCAGAAAGTCAATTGTGTTCATGATTGGAGTTTGCATGATGTTGGAGATAATCGTGTTATAATCATATTCGGTAAAAAAAATTTAAGTGATTTAGTATTATATACAATTTTTGCTTTACATAAAAATCTTCTTCATTGAGACAAAATGGAGAACCATTAAAATATCTGACTTTTGAGTCAAATTATTGACTTTCATCAAATTCACTGTGTTTTTTCTATCCAAGTCAATAACAGAACAAATATGATAGTGTTTACTGGTATTGATAGAAGCTGCTTAAAATGTTCCAGGAATAAGACATTATCATCAGAGGCTAGGAACACGAGATGAATGTGAACTTATCAAATAAAACGACATCACTTTGGAATGTTTAATTCAGTTTGGTCTCAAAGGCATGGATGTGGTTGTCGGGCTTTGCTTACCTAGCTATAATGATGTGATATTCCATATATGTAAATGTGCACGCCCTCATTTCTGTTTATGCACCATATCTCTTAGCCTCTTAGGTTCCGTTTGTTTAGCCATTTCCTTGTTTTCTCGGCACTTTGCTGTTAATTTGTCAGGTTTTGTTTTCGTTTTTTATGTTTTGGTATCCCCTAGCTAGTTATAACAAATCTATTTCTTTGTTGTTAAAGAAAAGGACATGACTCTGTATGGTCCACATGAAACTTGCATGCCTTCATGTTTAGGGGTAATTTGGCAGGGTGTATGGATGTTTACCACAAATGGACTACATCACCATAGTGAAGAAAAGCTTATTTAAAAGTTGGACTACTTTTTTGAATAGATTTGATCTTTAAGTAGGATATTTATTAAAGGTATTGAAAATAGTGGGTTGATCTTATCAAAATCAAACCCATTTGACTTTTTGAACTCCCTGGATAGAATCTTGGACCTTCTCGTGTGTTGTGAACTCCCTGGATAGAATCTAACGAACCCTCTTTGAACCACCTGGAGAAGCTTTAAACCCTTCCGCAAACCCTTGATTGATCAACCCCGTGAATGATCTCTTTTGTTAAATGATCTGGGCTCATGCTCAAACCCTTTTACGGCCCATTTTTATTTTTTTTTTATTTTATTTTATTTTATTTTTTTTTTTTTCTGGTACCTCCGATCAAGTAATTAGCAAACCAACAAATAGAATTTGACTCGAGTTATTCTACAAACCAAACATTCCTCACATACCAAGGGACTCATCCCCACCGTCCATTAAAAAGGAAATCAATGGTTGAGATTAAAAGCATTTTATTATTTCACTCATTTTTTATAATTTAAATATCTGTTAAACCGTTAATCGTTAAGCGAAAATAATTACACCATCACGACGGGCATTTAATTATCTTTCTATAGACGGGCACTTTGATATACTTTTGGAAGAAAAAAAACGTCTTTTTCATGTTTTTTTTTCGTGGCCGAAAAAAAATCATATATGATATTGCATATCATATATGATATTACATATAATATCATATATGATATTACATATCATATATGATATGTAATATCATATATGATATGATATGTAATATCATATATATTTTTTCGGCAACGAAAAAAAACGTGAAAAAATGAAGAAAAAAAAATTGTCGAAAATATGTCAAATTAGCCTATCTATAGAAAGATAATTAAATGCTCGTCGAAACGGTATATATTTTTTTTCGCTTAACGATTAACGGTTTGAAAGATATTAATATTTGAAAAAAATGATGAAAGTGGGTTTTTTAAATTGTTGGGATTAATCTCATCCATTAGATCAAATAAAAATGGATAGTGAAGATTAGTCCCTATGTAAAAAATGTTTGGTCATCAAATGATCTTATATCATAGAATTTATATAGCTGGGTTTACTTTGTATCAAAGTTAGTAAAATACAATGGGAATCTGCATGCATATGAAACAATATTCTTGACGATACAACAATTAAACTTTAGAAAAAACCAATAAATATAAATATTATTAATTGAGCTCAGGTACGACGTCGTTTTCTTGCAGTCTTTTCCCGCCTAAAATGTTGGGCTATTATGGCCCATTTGTTTAGCCCGTTTGTTGCAGGCCTGTTTCCTTCTATTTGACAAATAAAAAACGGAGGCTTAATATTTGAAGCTAAAAGTCATCTATTGACCTGTGGTAAAAAAACAAACAATCTTCCAACTGTCTATCATCTAATGGTTAGTACACCTACCTCCAAAAATTTGTGGCCATATTTCGCTTTCAAGTAAGACATCCACGTGTGGTTTGGTAGAAATTACATCAAGAAGCTTCTCCACTGTAACACTACAATCTCAATAAACATTACACTGAAACTCAAAGGAAGCGATTTCAACAAGAAAAACAAAAATCAAAAACTAAAAAAAAAAAAAAAAAAATTACTCGATCTATTTGTAATTCCTTTTTCTTTTGTCACCTGTACGTTTCATATTATTTATACCCTTGAATTTGCAGTTCAAGAAAAGCTGTCGTCTGAGTTCAGACAGTATAAAAGGTATACTAAAATTTGTTGATGCATGCGCTTTGTTACAATCCTTATGCTTTTTGATTCAACTCATGTTTGCATTGTTTCCAACTACCCATGCCTTTAGATTGCGTGTTGATGCTATTAATGATGTAACTGTTTCTTTACGTTTAACAATTGCATGAATCATTCATTGATATAATGCCATACCTAAAATTCCATAACTTTGTTGTCTAATATCTGCTACGTAGGATACTTTCTTTTAGTTCTTTAGAATCTAGGGACACTTCTATTCCTATTGAAGGGGTAAAAGAACATAGTAAAGTTACAAAAAGGAAGTGCCCATCACCTGATATAGGTGCTGGTCATTCATTGGTCAATTCCATTAGTAAGAAGGTCTGTTGCTCGCAAACTCTCGCAACTGGAGTTGTACCCGATAAGTTGCAACAACTTTCAACGAATGCAACGAACACTTCTATTCCTATTGAAGGGGTAAAACAGCATGGTATAGTTACAAAAAGGAAGTGCGCACCAAATGATATAGGTGGTAGTCATTCATTAGTGAACTCCGTTAGTAAGAAGATCTGTTGCTCGCAAACTTTTGCAAGTAAAGTTGTACCCGATGAGCTCCGCCCTATTTCAACGGATGCGATTTCAGGCGATTTACATGCAAACCAAATAGGTATATGCCATACTGCTTTTGGCTTTTCTTTTATATGATAACTTTCAATGTTTTAAAAAAGTGATGTCTACTTGAAAATAATTGATAATATTGTTTTACAAATGAATGTACAGTCCAAGATTCGCATCATAGTTATACATCTGCTTCACCATATCATCAACCATGTTTTCGAAAAGAAACGATGTTGATGGACAAAGGCAAACAAAAGGTGTCTAATATGTATGACAACCACAAGGAAAATCAAGATCTGACATTCAGTCCAAACGATCCAAGCGACAATTTAGTAAATTTGCTATGTAAGCTGCAAAAAATTTTATCGCAGACTCACTCTCGTATATCTTTCTTCATATTTTTAAACCTCTCTTATTGTTGTTTCTTCCAGGTGCAGAACAACTTCATATGACAGTTGATGTCGACATTTTTAATGATACGCAGTCTTCATATGCCGAAGGTATTTTCTTTTATGATTACCAACATTGCAATTCAATTTTTTTTTTTTTTTTTTTTAAACTATCAGTACATTTAGAGCATTCCAACACCAACCTTATAGTAATCAAATTATATGTTCATGTAATGAAGGGTGTTCTTCATCGATATCAGACCAATTCATTTCCACACAACCAAACAGTGTGATGTTCCAACCACAAGGTTTATTTCAGTGACTTTTTTTTTATTGGTATTGTTGTTTACGCATAATATTCTTTATAGTGGTTATATATCAATGTTACTCATCAATGACTTTTTTCATTTGTTACAGGTACAACAACCAATTGCGGTAATACACTACCAACATCTACAAAAGGTTTGATGTCTTCATCATCCAATGAAACATGCTCTTTGTCAACAAATCACCAGATTCCCCGTGTACAGCCAACTAGTGGAATACGCCAAAGACAAGGTTTACTTAATCTCCTTTTCAGGGTTCTATAGTTATTTATGCGGACTACTTTTTACACTCATTTTATGACAGTATTACTTACTAATGTCTTTTTTACTTGCTATAGCTAAAAAGTCCTCTGCATCAAATGTACAACAACGCAGACGTAATGCACGTAACACACATCCACCATCTGTACGAGGTTTATTGCCTATCTCTTTTGATTCATTTCTTCCACAAAAAAATAAAAAATAAAAAAAAATAAAAAAAAAAAAAAAAAAAAAAAAAACATGTGTCAATGTTCTCTGCCATTTTATCTTTCTTATCCCTCTCATTCTTCCATTTTAAATACAGGGCCTCCAACTACGTATATACAGATGGGCCAGTGCAATTGCATTTGCCAACATTGCAAAGCACGGTTCTGGTTACAAGAAAGAATAAAGAGATCTTCATTAGCCCGTCCACAATATAATAGGTGTTGCAACGAAGGCGAAGTCCAGTTAGAAGATCATGATGACTATCCTGAATATATAAAACAGTTGTTCACTAACAGGCATTTCATGGAAAATATCAGAGCTTATAATCAAATGTTTGCGATGACGTCGTTGGGTGCAGAGATAGATGACTCTGTTAACAGGGGCCGTGGTCCTTATGTGTTCAAAATTTCAGGGCAACTTTACCATTGGATAGGAACAATGTGTCCCGAACAAGGTAAACGACCAAAATTTCTTCAATTATATATCTATGATACACAGAACGAAGTCGCAAATCGTCTCGAACACTTTCGGAAGAGTGGCCATGCTCTGAGACCAGATATTGTAGCAAACTTGATAGAAGTTTTGGATGAACACAATGAATTAGTGCGGTTATTTAGAACAGCAAGAGATAAAATGGAAGATCCTGATATTCCAGAATTCAAAGTCAGATTGTTTGGTGTTGTTGGCTCAAGACAACATGAATTGCCATCGGGTGATTCTGTCGGTGCAATTGTTTTTTAAGGCGGCCCAGATGCAGAAACTGACTTTGATGTTGTTATTCACAAACGTGATGCTCTTCCTCAACGTATTAACAAATTACACCGTTCTTATATGTCATTCCAGTTTCCACTCATCTTTATCTTTGGTGAAGACGGGTATCACTTGGAACGTACATTGTTAACAAGAAGAAGATCGCCGTCCGATCCTCCAAAAAAAATGACAATGAAGATGTACTACGCATATCAACTTCATGATCAATGGCAAAAGTTCAATTTACTGACAAGAAGTGGCCGTTTATTTCAACAGTATGTTGTGACAGCATACTGTAGTATCGAGCAATCCCGTCTTGACTTTGTCAGAGAAAAGCAAAATGACATTAGAAACGAGTACATGGCAGGATTATATGATGCCATATCACGCGGTGAACGGAATGGTTCAGACGTCGGCTCAAGGACAATACTTCCAGCATCTTTTGTTGGAGGTCCTCGGTACATGTATAGTCACTATCTAGATGCTCTAGCTATATGTCGTGTTCATGGAAACACGTCATTTTTTATCACATTCACATGCAATGTCAATTGGCCTGAGATTCAAGAATATATGCAAGACTTTCCAAACGTATCAATTGCAGATAGGCCTGATATTGTAGACCGTGTATTTGAAACAAAGATTCATGATTTAGTAACATTCTTACGAGATTCTAAACCTTTCGGTTATGTTGCAGCAGGTATTTTTCTACATGATAATATTCTACATCTATATCAATTTTACTAAAATTGCAGCCTTTACCAGATTTATAATTGAATTCCTTTTTTTTCCCAGTTTTATATACAGTCGAGTTTCAAAAAAGAGGGTTACCGCATTGTCATTTCTTGCTATGGGTGAAAGAAAACTCGCGTGTGCAGAACAATGAAGATGTAGACCTATATGTGTCTGCAGAGCTACTGAATCCAATAACTGATTCCGAAGGCCATAGAGTTATTTCAGAATTTATGATGCACGGACCATGTGGCTTGGTGAACAAGTCTGCACCATGTATGCGCCACAGTGATACATGCACCAAGAACTTCCCAAAGCCTTTTTGTCCTGCTACGTATATTGATAAAAAAAAAGGGTATGTGCATTACCATCGAAGAAATACAGGTGTAAAAACAGTTAAGCAAAACGTTGAGCTTGACAACGGATATGTTGTTCCATATAATCGATCTTTATCCATGCGGTTCTATGCACATATCAATGTCGAATACTGCGAATGGACAATGCTTATAAAATACATGTTCAAGTACATTTCTAAAGGCACCGACCGGATAATTGCTCAAGTTTCTAGAACACTAGGAGATACACCTGCAACCACAAGCCGTCGGCCAGCAGAAATCGACGAAATAAAGAACTTCCAAGATGCTAGGTACATTGGTCCGCACGAAGCATGTTGGAGAATTCTTGGATTTAGCATACATAGCAGAGATCCAGCTGTTCAGATACTCGCAGTTCATCTTGAGAATATGCAACGTGTGAGTTTTAGAAGAAGCCAACAGTTACAATCAATTGTTGACGACGAATACAACAAAAAAACAACATTGACTGAATGGCTCAATTATAATGCCAACAACACAGACGGCCGCCATCTAACGTATCTGAATTTTCCAAGAGAATTCGCGTGGCATCCAAACGGAAAATATTGGCAACGTAGGCGGTTAACCCACGTGTCATCTATCGGCCGCTTGATATATGTGCATCCTAGCTGTGGAGATGTATTCTACCTAAGATTATTACTTTCTCATCAAAAAGGTAGAACATCATTTCCACATATACGCACAGTTGAAAATCGCCCTTATCCTACAAATAGGGCTGCATGTGAAGCAATGTGTTTGCTAGGCGGTGATCAAGAGTGGAATATAGCATTACAGGAAGCTTCCTTTTCAGCCACTGCAAGTCAAATGAGATCGCTTTTTTGCCAAATGCTCATCTTTTGTGATGTATCAAACCCAGCCGCATTGCTTCAATCACATGCAGATTCAATGTCAGAAGATATTCCTCTAACATTGTCTGAAATGTTCAAATACCAGACATTGAAATATATGGTGATGATCTACAAGGTGGCCTCATGTACGAGCTCCAAGGAATCCTTAACTTTTACGACAAATCACTTACAGATTTTGCCCTCGAATTACCTTCGCCACATTTACTAAAGATTCTGAACAACAGGGCTATAATGGAAGAAAGGAATTACAATCGTCCGCTGTTGAGAAGTGAGAGCAGCAGGTTGGTGACTCAATTAAATTATAAGCAACGTCTGATCTTCGAAGAAGTAATAAATGCTGTGAATAATCACCAACAAAAGCTTCTCTTTGTCTACGGTCATGGAGGAACAGGAAAGACATTTATTTGGAAAAGCATCATTTCAACGTTGAGGTCAAACGGAAAAATAGTTTTGGCAGTCGCCTCTTCTGGCATCGCCTCCTTTCTCCTCCCATCAGGAAGAACGGCTCATTCAAGATTCAAAATACCAATAGACTTAACCGATGAATCAGTATGTAGCATTAAAAAAGGCACTCAAATGGCAGATTTACTAAAGGAAACAGATCTTGTCATATGGGACGAAGCCCCTATGAACGACCGCAGATGCTTTAAAGCACTCGACCGTACATTCAGAGACATCCTCGATGTTCCAGCCATTCCATTTGCCAACAAACCTATCATCTTAGGCGGAGATTTCAGGCAAACTCTTCCTGTCAAGAAAAATGCAACGAAACAGGAAATCATTGCATCTTCAATAACACTATCACACCTATGGCCATATTTCAAAGTCGTGCGCCTTACAGAGAATATGCGCCTTCAGCGAGCAGGTCTCTCAAATCAGCAATACCAAGACACTTGTGCATTTTCCGAATGGCTTTTAGAAGTTCGTAATGGTACAGTCGGTGAACCAGATGAACAAGATCCAGAGAATACATCTTGGATACATATACCAAGCAAATATTGTATTCCCGAAAGTGACAATGGTATACAAGAGCTTATCGACTTCATATATGACGAAGAAACATTGCAAAGGCCAACTGCAGCGGCGTTACAAGAAAAAGCTATAGTATGTCCGAAAAATATAACTGCCGACACCATAAACTCAATTGTATTGGATATGTTACACGGAGATAGTCACACTTACCAGAGTTTCGACGAAGCCATACCGAAAACAAACGATGGAGGAGCAACAGAGCTGCTATATCCTCCAGATTACCTCAACACTCTTTCATTTTCAGGGATGCCCCCACATAACCTTACACTAAAAGTAGATGCACCTATAATACTACTACGAAACCTTAACTTAGCAGGTGGATTATGTAACGGTACACGGATGATAGTGACTCAGCTGTTTACAAAGCTTATTCAAGCAAAGATTGTCACCGGTACTAGAATGTCTGAAAAAGTGTATTTGCCACGCATTTTGCTTATCAACAAAGATGCAAAATTGCCGTTTATATTTAAAAGGAAGCAATTCCCGGTTAAGGTCTGCTACGCGATGACAATCAATAAAAGCCAAGGCCAATCGCTTAATAAAATCGGTGTTTACTTACCAGAACCTGTGTTCAGCCATGGGCAACTCTACGTTGCATTGTCTAGAGCAACAAGTCCTGAAGGCCTAAAGATTCTCATCAAACAACAGGAAAACCATGCTGCAAATACAACAAAAAATGTTGTCTACAAAGATTTTTTAAACATGGTTATACCTGCACAGGTCCCTTATATTAATATTACTCTTTCAGATAAATCTCACTACAATTGTAAGCTACATAGGCTATTAATTATTTGCGATATATTATATACATTAGTTAGCATGCAAAAATGACTAGAACCATTTCTGATTACATTAGCAGGCAAGTTGTTGGAATTCCTTAGGATTTTACAATTAATATAAGTTGAAATCTCTATTCTTGTATACTTAATTGGGTGTATTTATAGCAGCATTCTTGCATTAACTATTATTAACCATTTATAAGTTGATATAATGCGGCTATATATATTTTTTTACAGGGAAATGGAACAGAGTCCTAGCACTGTACCGTTACCTAAGTCTATAGGAAAAGAAATTGTAACACAGGCCGAGCATATCAGCGTTGCAAATCTAAAACCATCGGACACGGACAAAGCTTTGTATCTAAAAGTTTATCGAAAATGGACACCAACGAACAAGAATGGCAAGCCAATGCCACTGTGTTGCATATTAATTGATGAACAGGTATAATTTACTGTTTTCCTACAACGACCATAATTGCACAATACATTAAAATAGTGAAACGGATTATAGTAAATTTATAGATTCTTCTTTTATTCACAGGGGCAAGCTATACAAGCAAATATAAATATTCGCGATAAAAATAAGTTCGATGCAAGCCTACAAATCAACAAAGTTTACAAGATAACCGGATTTGGATTTCAGGATGCTAGGACATGGATGCAGGCAGTTCCACACTCACTGTCGTTGGTTTTTGGAACATACACAAATGTTCACGAAACAGAAGACACAGGATTACCAAAACACTATTTTAATTTTAGACAATACAAAGACTTGTATTCAAAACTTGATGCAAAAGGACTCCTGACAGGTACATAACATATATATATATATATATATATATATATATATATATATATATATATATATATATATATATATATATATATATATATATATATATAACATAATTGCACGAAACAAACACCTAAATTACTATTCATGTTTACAGATTATGTTGGGTCTGTCCAATATGTAAGCGGAATACAGCAGTCAGTAAAACCAACGAAAGAAACAACTTTTTGGAGGGATATTGGCATACAGAATTTAGAGTAAGTATATCCATTTTAATACTAAAATTTTGTCTTCATACTTATTGAAACTAAAAGACTCTCACTACAACAGTGGACATACTGTACGATTTACTTTGTGGAACCAAGACGCGCACACTTTTAGAATGGCAGAGTATGAAAATGCAGAAAAACCAGCAATCATAGCAGTGAGCTCATGTTTAGTCAAAAATTATGGAGGTAATGTACTTACTTTATACTTGCAAGTAATACTTTTAAACTCAACCTCTTACATCAACATATAATGCCATAGGTCTTCAACTTTCAAGCACATCTGCAACGTCTTACTATTTCAATCCAGATATAAAAGAAACTGCCGAAATCCGAAGCGTGTAAGTATTCAATACTATTTTTCAATATTACATTTAAATATATAGGAAAAAACAAACATACCGTACAATTACCATACAGGTACGACCAATTCATTGAGCCGCCAAGAATACTAAATGTCCAGTACCAAAGATACACAGACGTGGAACAAGAAAAACAGAGAAACCGTGTGAACATAGCAGATTTGATGAACGAAAATCCACAAAACCAACAGGTAATAAATCATTCTACTAAAATCATCATCAAACCAAAATTTAATATACAGCTAAAACTTTACAAATGCAGAATGTCCGGTTTACTATTGTGGCTACCATTGACAACATCGATACAAAAAGATGATGGTTTTTCAAAAAATGCCATGACTGTAAGCAAAAAATATCTGAAAAATTCCCGCACGCTCACTGCGAACAGCCAACTTCTGATGAAGATGTCATCTACAGGTAAAGTCAAATATCTACACATGCTTATAATACCAACCATACAAGTATTTACTGTTAAGAATACTTTCCTATGACGAATACTTTTATTATCAACAACCATTATATTTTTTTTTTTTGCAGCTATTGCTTTAGAGTACAGCTTTCTGACGGTACTGGGTACATAACAATGACATGTTTTAGTGACGAAGCACACTCGATTGTGAAAAACTGCAAAGAACTTATACAAGCACTAACGAATGGAGACCCAAGCAAATACCCATCAGAATTACTTGCGTTAGAAGGAAAAACAAAGATATTTCAGGTCCACTTTGCACCAGAATCTACAAAACAAAACCAGCTTTTGATTCTAGATAACGCCTGGGACAATACACCAGTGCCAATGCTAGAAATTCCTGCACCTACAGAAACTAAGGCCGATTCTTCAGAGAATATCCGTGCAGCAGAACCAATGAGTACACAAGCAGAAATTGCTATTGAACAAAGTGACACAGACATAGCAACCGAAAAAAACAAAGTCGAAACCACACCACCAGAAAAACCCACCGGCTTGCCACAACCATCAAACCCTAAATATGAACCTCGGAAAAAAAATCTCCGCAAACCTCTTTTCCAAGAAGACAAGGATGGCAGTTCAACAAACAGTCCAAAAAAAGAAGAATAGTTATGCAAACCTGCAGTGTCTCTATGCAATGGAAATTGCCTACATATGAACCTATCTTTTGACAATGGCATAGAATGCCATGTATCTGAAATACTGTACTAACCTGCAACCATGTAGAATGCAGCCTTAAAACTATTAGTTATGTAAATAGCTATTACTACTACGTACTAGTAGTTTCCTACGCAGATGTTATCCATCGAACGAATGTTTCCCATCCTCTTTTGTTGTATAAATTTTACCGTTCAATGGATAAACCTTACTATTTTATGCAAAACCTATAGTATAATCTCATGTGGTATTACACATTATTAGTACCAAAACAATGCAAATGCTAGAATAACAACTAATATTTTCCATTACTACGATTACAAACACAACATACATTGAAAACATAGTCAGATATCCATACATCCATCATCTAAACAACGAAACATTTTAATACGATAAACTACTCCAAAAGACTGCTAAACTTGACAACCTACAAACATAGAAAACACCACCATACAAAAGACTTTACTATCAGCTAAGTTATTTAAATTTTCTTAGGTTCTTCATCACCCTAGATTTTTCACGAGCACGTAAAGCAGCAGCTTCACCCATCTGAATCAAACGACTTAATTCACCAAAGTCTTCTCTCTCAGCAGCTTTCAGCAATGCCAAAGGCTCATGAAGCATAGGATGACTGCCAAACTGATTAAGCTCAACAATAATTGCATGCCTATGGTGAATACGAGCCTCTACCTCCTCCATCCTATAACCATAGTCCCTTTCATCCAACTTATAGGCTTCCCTCTCTCGCGCAAAAATAGCATGCAAGACCTTATCAAGTCGCCCAGTGCCAATCTGTTGTGCAATGTTCTCATAAATGGGAAAGGTAGAAGCCATGTGCTCTCAATAACTAAAACTTTGCAACAAAAGTAGTTGTTTGATAAGTGTGTGCAAAGACAAAGTAAAAAAAGATTTATATAGGCAAGGGAAAAAATATCTAAGAAACTAAACTGGAAGAGTGCAACATTACTTTATAGTTCCAACACATTGCAAAAATATCTCACCTAAAATTGTACTAGCCAAACCCAAAAAATCTACACATCCTTATCACTAAGAAAATCAGTTTCAACAATGAATGCTCTTGTGACTTGTCATACAACTAACTATTGACAATACTCTTGCATCAAGTACATATTAGCAAAACAATACTGCCTTACACTATTTACTCACAGCTCACCTATTGTTTCATAAAACTAAATATTAACAAAACAAATTAAAACTGCAACATTTACACATAATATACAAAAAAAAAAAAAAAAAAAAAAAAAAAAAAAATGCACAACTTGAAATACATACTAAAACTTATTTTTATTCATAAAGGCGTACAACAGTACTTCATACATATAGAAACATTGTACAGACCATACACTACGACACACATAACACAAACTACATAAGCATACAAACTATTGCCATTATACTATTACATGACCAACTACAACCTACTTACTTAACAAACAACATCATAACCTTTGTCTTTGTAGCTCGGCGACACTCACAAGCCCTTACCAGTACGTTCAAATGCCCAATTTCTTCAATATCTTCCTTTTCCTCTACCATTAATCCTCCAACAATACTAAGATACACATCTTCATAATCCTTCGCATAAAAGCAATACAGTTTTGAATAGTTGAAATCATGTCTGTGTATTGCCTAATTCCATGAATATGACAAAAAATTGATAAAAAAATAGAAAAAATTTACTAAAAAAAACCCGCTAGGCCGCAACGCGGCCGACCGCCGCCTTTCTAGTTACGTTATAAACCAGAAGGGACTAGTGTTATCCGCCTGATTCCATTGTACTTATCAAGGGCAAATTGACAACATCTAATCAACTCATAAGCAATTATATTGTCTCTTGTTTTTTTTTTTTTTTCATAGAACTAATTTATAGAATTTTGTATACTTGTTTTTTCTATATCAAATACGGATCCTTCTATGTGATAATTTCAAAAAAATACACAATGTTCACATTAACCGTGTAAGAACCATTGTTTTAGTATAAACTTTATCTCATACAAATTTCGTTTCTATCATTTTGACCATATAAATTTTCCCCCGAAAACACCTTTTTTGAGTAGGATCATACAAGCATACCTTTGATGGCTTCTTCTTCAACTTCATCCATTCAAAAGAGATTTAAGTATGATGTGTTTTTAAGCTTTAGGGGTGAAGACACTCGCAAAACTTTTGTTGGCCATCTTTATCATGCTCTTAAGCATAAAGGAATTGAAACCTACAAGGATGATGAGAAAATGAAGCAAGGGAAAACTATCAACAACCAGCTTATCCAAGCCATTAAAGACTCAAGATTCTTCATCATTGTCTTTTCCAAAAAAATTGCATCTTCATCTTGGTGCTTAGACGAGCTTGTCAAGATTATGGAGTGCCACAAGACATCTAAGCAGACTGCTTATCCCATTTATTATGATGTGGAACCCACCGAAGTCCGAAAACAAATCAGGGCAGTTGGAGAAGCCTTTATGAAACACAAAAATGGCGTGTCTGCTCAGAAATGGAGAGACGCTCTGAAAGAAGCATCAAATTTGGCTGGTTGGGAGTTAAAGGCAACAGCTAATGGGTAATTTAATTTGATTCCTTTAACATATATCTTTAATATTCTTTCAGTTTGTTCTTTCTAATCTACGTTTATATGCATGTAAATCCTTTTTTAAATGCTATAGATCTGAAATTAGTTGTTTTTGTGGGATAATAGGAAGCTAATCAACTCATCTTTAATTTTACAGGGATGAATCTAAACTGATCCAGATAGTTGTTGATGATATTTTCAAAAAGCTCGGTTCCACTAATTTGAGTGTTGGTAGAAATTTAGTAGGCATGGAGATGCGAATTAAACATGTTTTATCATCCTTAGAACTTGGTAGAGATGATGTTCGCATGATATGATTGGGATCAAGGGCATAGGAGGCGGGGTGAAAACAACTTTAGCCAGAGCTGTTTACGATCAAATATCCAATCATTTCAAAGGAAAAAGCTTTGTTGATAACGTTAGGGAAGTCTCAAAAGCTTCAGTGTCTGGTTTGAAGAAGCTGCAAAAACAAATACTAAGGGATGTTTTCTATGATAAAAATATCTCCATTAGTAGTGTCTTGGATGGGAAAAAGACAATGATTGAGATGATGGGTCGTAAAAAGGTTCTTGTTGTTCTAGATGATGTAGATCATTGTGACCAGCTTGAGGCATTAGTTGGTGATCTAGATTATTTCAAGTCTGGAAGTCGCATTATTAATACAACAAGAGATGAGCAGGTGCTAGTATCACACGGAGTTAGCTTGATAGATAATTAACTTTTTGTTGACGGACTATGAAGCAGTTTGTCTCTTTAGTAGATATGCATTTGGTAAAAAAAATTCCAACTCAAGGGTACAATGATATGTCAAGACAAGTTGTACGATATGCTGCTGGTCTTCCTCTAACGATAAAAGTTTTGGGTTCATTTCTCCGTGGTAAAAATGAGCTTGAATGGAAAGATGCATTTGGTAAAAAAATTCCAACTCAAGGGTACAATGATATGTCAAGACAAGTTGTACGATATGCTGCTGGTCTTCCTCTAATGATAAAAGTTTTGGGTTCATTTCTCCGTGGTAAAAATGAGCTTGAATGGAAAGATGCTCTAGAAAGATTAAAAACAATTCCACAGCAAGATACCCAAAAAATGTTGGAAATAAGCTATGATGCTCTAGAGCCTGATCTCAAAGATATATTCCTAGATGTTGCGTGCATACTGAAAGGTGAGCAGAAAGACAAAGCAATCCGAGTCCTTGAAAGTTGTGGCTTTCATGCTAGCATCGGATTAAGTGTTCTTGAGAAAAAATCTCTAATAACTATTTCTAAATATGGAAGCTTGGGCATGCATGACCGTATAGAAGAAATGGGCAAGTATATTGATTATCATTTACACCAGGATGAGCATAACAGACATAGCCGATTGTGGATTGACAAGGAGATTGAAGATATATTGACTTATAATCTGGTACAGATCATCTTTATTTGTAAGGTGCACAGATGGAACTCACATTCATTTGTTTTAACTCATGTTTTTTATTACTGGTTTTTGGCGTACAGATCAATGAAACAACAAGATGTATTAAACTGTCGCCACAGAGACTTGATTTAAGAACTTTTATGACAGGTCTCAGAAACATGAGGAAACTAAGAGTTCTTTACACGTGTTCTGGATTTGATTGCGATGATAGTAATGTTAGCCAACTCTTTCCAAATTCTTTAAAGTATCTTTGTTGGCGAGCTTACCCTTTTTCATCTTTACATGAAACATTTCAAGCGGACAATCTTGTCGGACTTGACATGTCTTTTAGCTCAAAATTACAATTTTGGCTAGTGGGAAAAGGAAAGGTAAACTATGGTTTGTCTGTTTTTCATCTATCTATGGGTTTGTTATTAGACCAATGTATATTCATCTCCTTCATTTTGTTTATGATAGGCTCTTACTAAGCTGAGATTCCTTGATCTCAGCCATACAAGCTTAAGAAGGTTGAACCTTAGACTCACTCCGAATCTTGAGAGGCTAGATCTTACAGACTGTCGGAATTTAGTATAAATTAATCCACCTGTTGGGTGTCTTAAAAACCTTCTCTACTTGAACTTAAGTGGTAGTGGTAGGTTTAATTTTTTTTTTTCCAAAAACAGTCTACTTCACTCAAGGTTGGTTCTTCATCAGAGTTACATCTCATTGTGGAATCAAGAGATAAATATGCATTGCACCTGGACAATAAATTGCCAAGTTATAAATTTACATGTTTACGTAAAGAAGATCCAGCTGCCTTGTCAATTGGAAATCTTGAAAAGATTATTTCTATAGGTCTTTGTTCTTGCACAAACCTTGAAAGTTTTTCTAGAAGCATCTGTAGTTTGCAATGTTTAAAAAAGCTCACACTTAACGGCAGTATTCCAGAAGTGTCCAAGGATGTTCACCAGTTACAATGTCTGCATGAGCTAAGCTTTTCCAGAGGAGCGTTTGAAAATCTTCTAGATAGTGTTTGTATGTTGAAACAACTTAAGTCTCTCAAACTTAATTCTTGTTTCAATCTTAGAAAATTACCTGATGATATTAGCCAATTAGAATTCTTGCAAGAGCTTTGTTTGTCCCAGGCAATGATAAAACATCTTCCAGATGGTCTTTGTACGTTAAAACAGCTGAAATCTCTCAAACTTGAATATTGTCTGGGTCTAGAGAGATTACCCAAAGATTTTGGCAAATTAGAATCCCTGCAGGAGCTTTGTTTGTGCCATGCAAAGATAAAACATCTTCCTGATGGTCTTTGTATGTTGAAATAGCTGAAATCTCTCAAACTTGAATCTTGTCGGGGTCTTGAGAGATTACCCGAAGATTTTGGCAAATTAGAATCCCTGCAGGAGCTTTCTTTGTTCCATGCAAAGATAAAACATCTTCCTGATGGTCTTTGTATGTTGAAACAACTGAAATCTCTCAAACTTGAATCTTGTCGGGGTCTTGAGAGATTACCCGAAGATATTAGCCATTTAGAATCCCTGCAGGAGCTTTGTTTGTCCCAGGCAATGATAAAACATCTTCCAGATGGTCTTTGTACGTTAAAACAACTGAAATCTCTCAAACTTGAATTTTGTCAGAATCTTGAGAGATTACCCGAAGATTTTGGCGAATTAGAATCCCTGCAGGAGCTTTGTTTGTCCCATGAAAAGATAAAACATCTTCCTGATGGTCTTTGTATGTTGAAACAACTGAAATCTCTCAAACTTGAATCTTGTTAGGGTCTTGAGAGATTACCCGAAGATTTTGGCGAATTAGAATCCCTGCTGGAGCTTTGTTTGTCCCATGCAAAGATAAAACATCTTCCTGATGGTCTTTGTATGTTGAAACAGCTGAAATCTCTCAAACTTGAATCTTGTCGGGGTCTTGAGAGATTACCCGAAGATTTTGGCGAATTAGAATCCCTGCAGGAGCTTTGTTTGTCCCATGCAAAGATAAAACATCTTCCTGATGGTCTTTGTATGTTGAAACAGCTGAAATCTCTCAAACTTGAATCTTGTCGGGGTCTTGAGAGATTACCCGAAGATTTTGGCAAATTAGAAACCCTGCAGGAGCTTTCTTTGTCCGGTGTAAAGATAAAACATCTTCCTGATGGTCTTTGTATGTTAAAACAGCTGAAATCTCTCAAACTTGATTCTTATCTTGGTCTTGAGAGATTACCCGAAGATTTTGGTGAATTAGAATCTTTAGAGAAGCTAATGTTTTCAGATGCTAGGATTAGTCATCTTCCAGATAGCATTGGTATGTTGAAACATCTGAAATGTCTTGAAATTAAATCGTTGGGACAGGATTGGAAGTTACTGGAGGATCTTGGCCGATTACAATGTTTAGAGAAGCTAATTTTAAGGGGCTGTCAATTTTATGGAGGTTTTCCAAAGAGCATCTTTGAACTGAAATGCCTAAAATATTTTCACTTGCTCAATTGTACACTTGATGATTTGCCTGAGGAACTTGGGCATTTAAAATGTTTAGAAGAGTTAGATATAACAGGTACAATCATACGTCATCTTCCACGGAGCATTTTTCAATTGAAAGGTCTGTGTATTATTGGGCATATAAGAACTCTTGAGTTATGTGGCTTAACACCTGTGAAATGAACCTCCGATGATGGTGTTTATGAAACATTCTGCTTCACTGTTGTTTAGTCCTCTGTACTCAACTATATTAACAGGTACTTTCTCTGATATGATGTTAATTAATTTTTCTAGCATTTGATACATATTTTACTGTCAACCATAACAACTGAACCATTTCCTGCATGTTTAATTGCCAATCAGCACTTCATTGAACCAAAATGAACTCGAAGCTCAATCCCAGGGGCCTAACTGTTTGTTCTGGCTCAAGCAGTTTTTCCATGTCTGAAAGATTTCGCCAGCTGTTGGGAGCGCAGTTGCGTTTATTTCAGGACATTAATCATTCTCAACCATAGTCACAGGAAACGCTGAGCATCCCACGTTTCGCGTTTTTGATCGCTCGTACCGGATCGCGGTACGATCGCGACCTGGATCGCTGGGGAACGCGACCTGGATCGCTAATTTCCACGTTCCGTTTCTTGTGTTATGATTTTGTACTTTGAATCCGTTTTTTGTGCTATGATTTTTGTGGTAATGGATTTTTCCGGATGGATCTGTGTTAAGGTAGGGAAGAAGGTGAAAAGTGGCTCCAGGAGAGAGAAATAGTGTTATAATTTAATATATTTTTACCTTAAAAGGCTTTGCTTTTCTTTTACTTTTTTATTGGGCCTAATAATAAGTTATAAATGGGCTAATAAAAAGTCTTTATGTTAATTAAGAGTGGGAGTACACTAAATGTATATATAATATAAATTTTGCAACATTTATATAAAATATATAATTAAAAAATATTAAATATAATAATAAAATTAATAAAAGTTTATAAATTTGTATATAAAATATATAAATAACTATTAAAACTTATATATGTATAAGTATAATATGGTACACCGTACCAAAATATAGGGTACATCGAACCAAAATGAACCGGAGCGTACCGAAATGAGGCTACCCTCATTCGTACCGTATTTTAGAGACATAGCGAACCGCGTTCCCGTTTCGCGTTCCCGTACCGGAACGTACCGCATTCCATGTGACTATGTTCTCAACTTCACTATTGTATCATCATACAAGTCAAGCGTTAGTGTGGTGTCTGAAGATACTTTGTTGGTCATCAATAGGATAGTTTTATCAGCATCAATGTATGATATGTTATTAGGTACATTCGTAAACAATGATTGTCTTTCTTTTTATCATTCAGAATTAATGTTACAAAGTTTATTCATGGAGTTCAGTTTACACAGCTGAGTTGTTCAGAAAGTCAATTTGTGCTTTTAATGAGAGGTTTATAAGTGATGTCATATACTCTTGAGGTGCTATTATACATGTAATTCTGGCTCATATTTCTTTTGTAGTATTGACGTCGTGTGCACTGAGATGAAATGATCAAATAATACGATTGAACTATAGACTATTCAATAAAGAAATAATACCAACTTGGAATATGTAACACCCCCAAAATTTGGTACAGCGGAAGACTCGACAAGCTTTCAGGGTGCTACGGGGATTGGTATCCATTCAAAGTCATGAAAGAACGAGATAAAGTAAACATAATAAAAATACAACCACGCGGGGTTTTAAAGTTTACATTTATCCCAAAATCATTCAAAGTCAGGCCCAAAAGAAATAAATATAGGTCCACAATAATTATCAGAGTTTAGAAAAATAGATCCATAACCGGTGCCAAATTCCAAGCCTCCAATCCCAAGCATCCATAGAGCATCACTTAATTACCTGAGAAAACGTGCTAAAAGTCAGCTTTTGCTGGTGAGATCATAGGTTTAGATTCATAATTCAATATAGTGGACATATACGCAAAACGCTTGCTAGCTAGACTAGGCATCAATCATCCAACCAAAATAATCCAACCAAATCAAATCAACCCTATAGGTGCACGCTATAGCTCAAATCAATCCAATCAATAGCTTACCTAGCTCAAGTCTAGGCCTCGCTCTATAATCAATCCAATAGCTTACCTAGTTCGGGACTAGGCCTCGCTCAACAACCAATCAATAGCTTACCTAGTTCGGGACTAGGCCTCGCTCTATAACCAAATCATTAGCTTACCTAGTTCGGGACTAAGCCTCGCTAAATAACCAAATCAATAGCTTACCTAGTTCGGGACTAGGCCACGCTTAATCCTACCTAGTTCTATAAGCATAGCAAGTTTTAAAATAAACGAAGCGATAATAGTCCACATAAAACATTTGCACGTTTCTCACCCCAAGTATTGAAAACAAAGTTCAAGAGTAAAAGTGGGGCTATGACTCACCTCAAGTCCAGCAAATCCTCAAAAGAAACGATAGAAGAAAGACGTAAGTAATCTCAAGCAACTCATGTAACGGCGACTACAGACTCGGCACTTCCTAACAATATCAAACTCGTTCAGAAATCATTTCCTCAAAATCAAATATTCCCATTCCCGAACGTATTCCATTTTACTTTCCAAAAATATCCATTTCTCGAATTAACTTCATATTAATTTGAAATTCGACGTTTGGTATCCATATGGGTGAAGGGTCGATACAACTCAAACAAAAAAGCCACAACGAACGAAATAATAAACCATCTATAGGTCTAATATTAGCCCGATATATTATTTAAATAAATCATCGAAGCTTATTAAATCCGTCGATTTGGTAATCCCCTATATTTATTTACGTAATACATCGCTCCAAGATTATACCCAACCTAAATCACATTGCACAAAGAATACTATATGGTATATATCGTAGTCCAATAAATTCCCTATATATATCGTCCAATTTGCCAAATTCGTCAATTTAGCCAATTCCACGAGATATATAGCAATTTATTATCCTAATACACGTACCACAACCTATGGGCGTCGTGGGATACGATGCCCATTAATATACTCATTTTATATAGCCAAATAACTCGATTTAACCCGTCGATTAATTAAGTTACGTAGTTATAGAAAATGGATATATTAATCGTCATATATCCGTGACAATATAAAAGTCACATAATAAAGTCCACTTGGACTTAAGTAAGCACAACTCGTATAACTCGATGAGTTTTTCAAATTTATAAAAATCATGTTTTTAATTATTACTTACCCGACGTATTAGTTCTTGACATTATTTATAATTATTATTTATAATAATACCCTGACATTTATTGCACTATTCGCATAGTATAATAATTATCGTTATATTATTATAACGTTTACTCGTGATCGTTTTATTATTAATATACGCATATATATATATATATATATATATATATATATATATATATATATATATATATATATATATATATATATATACATACGTTTATCACGTCCATATACGTATATAAACGATTATATTATCAATAATGTTATTACGAGTATTATTTTTAATGTTTGATTTTAAATATTTATCGAGTCATAAGAATTTGGTCATATGTCCGAGTCATCACTCTCGGCTCATAGTCCAAGTCCAAAATAAAACAAACAAGTCATAATAAGTAACCAACTCCGTCCAAATCAATCCCAATCACATGCTACAACAATAGGGTCTGACTACGGCACCCGACTAATCCTATCTCCGTCATTCTAAGTGACCGTCTCACAATCGATCATCAAATCCACACTCGTCAACACAACTCCAAAATCAAATCACAAGTATACCATATCGAGACCACAAAGTGTCTCGACCCATCCAATGCTTCGGTCCAAAAAGACATGCCACAATACTAATAATAACAATAATAAAAATAACAACAAGAAAACATCGAAGATACATATCGTATGGTTTGGTTTACCACGCCAAACCCGAGCCACACGACCCATTTGGGTCTCGGCTAGAACCACGAGTCACAAGGACACAATACCATGGCCACAAGGCCACGACATAGCTCACTTTGAGCCGATCCAAATCTGCCAAACGGACCCTATAAGGTCGCGGCATACCACAACAACCATAATATCAAATCGGTCACCAAAATTAACCAAGAATCAAATAATATCGGACCAAGAGTCCTCTTGGACTCCCAACGAGCCAAGAAGGTGGTCACACCGAGACCATATGTCTCGGCCAAGCTCCATTCGAGCCAAAACCCACAACCAAACACGACCCATATATCAAATCGAGCACCACTCGATTCCAAAATCTACACCCAAGATACCAAACGGATTTTAATGACAAAAATATCATTTCCCATCACTTATAATTCGAAACCCAACAAAAACAACCCGTGTGGACACGGATTAAATCACGACTCGAGGCACACGAGTGAGATTCGTGGCCACTCCCCTTCAAAATCGACTCCAAACTTGATTTCTTTAAAAACCCAACAAGGTTAAACAAAAATGGTGGTGTTAAAGTGGTGGTAATAAATTCGTATGGGTGTTAAAGTGGTCCAAATCACGCGTGGTTTATACCAATAGATAAATCGGGAAAAGATGGTTAAGATGGTGGTGTTAGTTTTGGTGTGAGGGTGGCGGTGGTGGTGCTATTGAAGGTTAAAGGTGGCGGTGGTGTTGTGTTAAAAAGAAGAGAGAGAGAGAGTTGGTGAATTGTATTGGTGATGGTGTTGTGTTGTGTTGAAATCACAGATCCACAAGGACGATTGAAATTTACTCTTATAAAAAAAATAATCCTTTTAATAATAATAACAATAATAATAATAGTGAGAGGTGTAGTGGGTTAAGTAGCCCGGTGTAAATACACGGACCAAACCCGAAACCTTAAATAACCAATCAACTTTCTCAAACCGAACTCGTTCCAAAAATAATCAAAACTTCGCGATACGTTCCAAAAATAATAATATCCGAATCAATATTAAAATACTTAAAATTGTTAGGTTATCCTAGTGCCGGAGTCAATGTAGTGCCAAAATGACGATCTCAAAATAAATCATCACGAACGAATCAAATCAAACCATAAATAAATAATCGGTTCTCATAATTATCGTACGATCAAAAATCACGTACCGACGTTCATAAAATATCTCGTCACAATACTTTTCAAATATTCCAAAATTATAATTTTTAATGTAATGCGGGTTTTAAAAACGGCTCCCTATTTTGCCAGTTGTCACATCCTCCCAGCCTCAGAAGAAACCCGTCCCGGGTTTCTCTCGGAACAAACCATCTACGAAGTAAAAAGCTTCAGATATCTCTTTCGAAACTCATCCTCACGTTCCCACGTGAATTCCGGTCCATGCCGCGAATTCCAACAAACTTTGATGAGCGGAATACGACTTCTCTTAAGTCGTTTAATCTCTCTATCCAATATCTCAATCGGTTCCTCCACAAAATTCAAACTTTCATCCACACGAATATCCTTAATCGGTATAACCGGCGTTTCCTCCGAAAGACACTTCTTCAAATTGCTAACATGAAATACATCATGAACTTTACTCAGTTCCGGTGGTAATTCCAACCGATAAGCCACGGGCCCAATTCTTTCCAAAATAAGAAATGGTCCAATGTAGCGGGGATTAAGTTTCCCACGTTTCCTAAAATGTATTACACCCTTCCAAGGCGAGACTTTCAGCATCACTTTGTCTCCAACCTGGAATTCTAGGGGTTTACGTCTCTGATCGGCGTAACTTTTCTGCCTATCTCTAGCTACTTGCAATCGATCTCTAATTTGCATTACTTTCTCAGTAGTTTCCAAAATAAGCTCAGGGCCTGTGAGTTGGCTATCTCCAACTTCTGCCCAACCAATAGGTGAACGACATTTACGACCATACAAAGCTTCAAATGGTGCAGCTTTAAGACTAGTGTGGTAACTATTATTGTAAGAAAACTTCGCAAGGGGTAGATACTTCTCCCAGACTTTTCCAAAGTCTATTATGCATGTACGAAGCATATCCTCCAAAGTCTGAATAGTTCTCTCACTTTGACCATCGGTTTGGGGGTGATATGCAGTACTCATATCAAGCCTCGTCCCCAAAGCGGTTTGAAGTGATCGCCACAACGCTGACGTAAAGCGGCTGTCGCGATCAGAAATAATCGATATCGGAACTCCATGACGAGAAACAATCTCCTTCACATACAACCTCGCAAGTTTATCAACACTATCATCTTCACTAATCGCCAGGAAATGAGCAGACTTAGTCAATCGATCCACAATTACCCAGATAGCGTCACAACCGCTAGCTGTCTTTGGTAATTTGGTAATAAAGTCCATCGTAATCCGCTCCCATTTCCAAACCGGGAGTTCTGGCTGCGTCAATAATCCTGACGGTCTTTGATGTTCGGCTTTGACCTTAGAACATGTCAAGCACTTACTAACATACAACGCTATATCTGCCTTCACATTTGGCCACCAATATAACTTTTTCAAATCCTGGTACATCTTATCAGACCCAGGATGAATAGAGTATCTTGACTTATGCGACTCATGCATAATCAACTCTCGAATTCCTCCATACAATGGTACCCAACTTCGCTCTCCAAAACATAATACTCCATCAGAACGCTTAACAAATCCCTTCTCATTTTCAGCCATCCCAAATATGTTCTCAGCAGGTCAATTTTCTGCTTTCAACGCTTCCGTTTAAGCTTCTAATATTTGAGACGGTAATGGCGATACGATAGTCATTCCTAATGACTTAGCTCGTAACGGTGGAATTCTCTCCTTTCGACTAAGGGCATCAGCAACAACGTTTGCTTTACCAGGATGGTAACGAATTTCACAATCATAATCGCTTAGCAACTCAATCCAACATCGTTGTCTCATGTTGAGCTCTTTTTGATTCAAGATGTGTTGTAGACTTTTGCGGTCAGTAAATACAACACACTTGGTTCCGTACAAGTAATGTCTCCATATCCTTAAGGAAAAAACCACATCACCTAACTCCAAATCATGGGTGGTGTAGTTCTTCTCGTGCTTCTTGAGCTATCTGGAAGCATAAGCTATCACCTTCTCTTGTTGCATTAACACAGCTCCTAAACCTTTATGAGAAACGTCACAATAGACGATGAAGTCCTCGTTACCTTCAGGTAACGCTAAGATAGGAGCACTGCACAACATCTCCTTAAGTAACTGAAATGCTTCCTCTTCCTTATCTCCCCATTCGTACTTAACACTCTTTTGAGTCAATTTGGTCAACGGTTTTGCTATCTTCGAAAATCCCTCAATGAATCTTCGGTAATAACCGGCTAATCTCAAAAATTGACGAACTTCTGTTGGGGTCGTAGGTGCAGCCCAATCTTTAATTGCTTCAATCTTAGCAGGATCTACATGAATTCCATGTCTATCAATCACATGACCCAGAAATTGTACCGTCGGAATCCAAAATTCAAGTTTAGAAAACTTAGCATACAGTTTCTCTTTCCTGAGCAATTCTAAGATAAGTCTTAGATGTTCCTCATGCTCCTTCTCACTCTTCGAATAAATTAGAATGTCATCGATGAACACAATCACAAACTTATCTAAGTAAGGCTTACACACCCGATTCATGAGATCCATGAATACCGCCGGTGCGTTAGTCAACCCAAACGGCATCACCTGAAACTCGTAATGCCCGTAACGGGTTCTGTAAGCCATTTTCGGAATATCTTCCTCGCGCACTCGAAGCTGATGATATCCCGATCTCAAATCGATCTTCGAATACACACTCGATCCTTGAAGCTGATCGAATAAATCGTCAATCCTTGGTAACGGGTATCTATTCTTCACCGTTAACTAGTTCAACTCTCGATAATCAATACACATGCGAAACGATCCATCCTTCTTCTTCACAAATAAAACCGAGGCTCCCCAAGGTGAAGAACTTGGTCTTATGAATCCCTTTTCGGCTGACTCCGCTAATTGTTTCGGCAACTCTTCCAATTCAGTAGGTGCAAGACGATAAGGCGCTCGTGCTACAGGTGCAGCACCAGGTATCAACTCAATCTGAAATTCCACTTGCCTAGTAGGCGGGATTCCCGGCAAATCATCGGGAAACACATCCGAAAAATCACGAACTATAGGTACATCTCCAATGCACCTTTCCTTCTTCTCCTTCTCTCCTTCCTCAGAAATTTGGGCTAAGAAAAGGTAACTTCCTTTTTCCATTAGCTTCGGCAACTTAGTGCAGGATATGACCGCTAATCTAGATGCGCCTCTCAAATCCTTTCTATCTCCTGGTGTGTTCAGAATCTCCTTGTCGTAAGGCACACGCACAATCTTCTCATCACAAATTATATGAGCACGATACTTCGACAACCAATCCATACCAATGATGACATCAAAACTCCCTAATGTGACGGGTAAAAGGTCTATGTTGAAAGGACAATTCCGAAAGTTTAACGTGCAACCGCAAATGATAGTCCTAATCCTCTCTATGTTCCCATTAGCTAACTCTACATCATAACCAATTCCTAAGGCCATCGGGGGTTTCTCTAGTAATGGTGCAAACTTAGTGGACACAAACTCTTATCGGCACCAGTATCAAATAGTATGGAAGCATAACGATTATTGAGAAGGAACGTACCAATAACGACGTTCGGATCTTCTCCTCTCTCGTTTCAAAGTGCATACACTCTTCCATGAGCAGCTCCAGCTTCCACACGTTGGTCCCCATTATCTTGTCGTCCACGGTTTCCTCCAGCTCCACGGTTTCCATGATTGTACCCATTACCACCCGATCCTTGATTTCCTCGGTTCCACGATTCCCTACACTCATTCCTATAATGTCCCTTCTTTCCACATCCATAACAAGTAACATTTGCCTTACTCATAATTTCAGGAGTAGCTTGAACCATAGCAAGTGGTCGAGCTCTACAGTCCTTAGCTATGTGTCACATCTTAGAGCAATTCTTGCACACCACAGTACATCGTCCAGAATGATTCCCATAACATCGGTTACACTTGGGTGCATTTCCATTGTAGCTCTTCTTATCTCCATCTCCCATAGCATAAGCCTTAGTAGTTGTTTGTCGCTTATTTCGACGATCATTTCCCCTTAGAATGATTATCCCTCTTCCTCTTTCCATTCTTGTCTTTTTCAGCTTCCTCCAATACCAACGAGTCCATCAATTGTTGAGCGATCGTGATAGCCTTATGAATATTTGCAGGCTTAGCAGAAATCACATCGTTCCTTGTAGCTACCGGCAACCCATCGGTATACCGCTCAATCTTTTGAGCCTCAGTCCTAACCATATCTAGGCAAAGCAAGGCTAACTCTCGATAGCGGCGATTGTAAGTTGCCATATCGGTACCTTTCACCTTATAGTTCCAGAACTCAATCTCCAGTTTCTTAACCTCATTCCTTGGGCAGTAAGTCTGAATCAACAAAGACTTAAATTGCTCCCAAGTCATAGCATAA
>JARVZY010004682.1:22500-30000 GCA_030686995.1 Artemisia argyi | reverse complement strand
GATACGAATAGAAGAAGAAAAGAAGGAAATAAAAAAACATAGTATAGAAAAGATATCCAAAATGATATAGAAATCATTATCCTACCCTTATTTTTTATTTCCTTAATTTAATTGAATTTCATTTGATTAGGGCAAAACCTCTGCCTTTTTTAAAATATCCTGAACAGTTCCTGTAGGTTGAGCACCTTTTTCAAGGAAATAGAGAATAGCGGGAACGTTTAAATAAGTTTGATTCTTGATCGGATCATAAAAACCCACTTTCTGAAGATCTCTTCCTTCTCTTCGGGATCGAACATCAATTGCAACGATTCGATAGACGGCTCATCGGGATAGATGTAGATGAAAAAGAACCCCCCCCCCCTAGAACCGTATAGGAAGTTTTCTCCTCGTACGGCTCGAGAAAAAATGATGTTTTGTCTATGGATAAAATTAGAATTAGAATAAATAGAAAATCTGTAAAATGAATTATTCTATAATATAATTTCAAATTTCAATTTAACTCATAGTCATTTTTATTTAGCTGCGTTGCTGAAAAAAAATCATTTGTACTCATAACTCAAGTTCAATAATATAATAATAATAATTCTCAAATATATTAAAGATTTTTAAGATATTTTTTTATTGAGTGGTCTTTAACCCACCGTTTTTGTCTCGTTTAAAATTTATTTGGATTCTTTATTCGGATCCGTGAGACAATTGAAGTGGTGTTTCCTTGTTCTGGGATCCTTTATTTTTGTTTTAAATCATTGGGTTTAGACATTACTTCGGTGCTTCTTAATCCTTTCAAAATGGTAGCAACATACCCCTTTTGGGATTTCTTTCTATCAAAGAATCATACCGAGGTTGATTCATGCGCGATACACTGTCGATCGAAAAAGTTTTAGCCGTTCCAACAATTTTGAAAATTTGTTGGAATGGAATCCTTTCGATTTCTATATCGAAGATATACTTACGAAGTTGTTCCAATTTATTAATTGGCATTAACCCTAGATCGTTGCCCCTGAGAAATTAATAAATACTTTCTACTCGAGCTCCATCATGAACTATTTACATTAGAACCCAATAAAAAAAGAAGGGTTCTAGTAGAATAGAACAAACGACGTCGAGCCAAGAGCACCTTCATTCCTATATAAAATGGTGGATGTAACAATAAGAATCCACACCGGATCATGTCCTTCAAGTCGCACGTTGCTTTCTACCACATCGTTTTAAACGAAGTTTTACCATAACATTCCTCTAATTTGGAACCAGTATGGAATTGATTCAATTATGGAATCATGAATAGTCATTGGTTCAGTCGGTACAGAGACATAGTTATTTATATTTAATAGAGAATATCTACACAGATAATAAAGATTTTTCTGAATAAATTTTAGCAAAATGCCGTCTTTTTTTGTCTGAATATAACATTTTTCTATAAATCTCTATCTCAAAAAAATATCTAACAGAAATATTAAGAAATCCAAATATAGAAATAACATAACTAACAGAAATCGCACAAATAAAATAAATAAATAAATTCTATTTGACTCTGCCTCTTCAAGTGACTCAATAAGATAGACTGACCATTTTCAACTTCCCAACCTAGAAGGAATCATTACAAATCTTGATAGTTGAAAAAGTTTTCTACTTCTACATCATTCTTTGAGTCAAGTTTTACTCCTTTTTATTATCATAAAAAAGCAAGATCTCTCTTTCTTTTCAAATGGAATTGTCAATGATGCAAAGCAAATAAGCTAAATAGATCGAACAATAAAAAGAAATATCATTGTTAAATATTTAAATTTTCATATTTTAGGGATGCAATTTAGTTTTCACAAAAATGGAAACACTATTGTCACTGAAATAGGATAACCATACATACCTATAGGCTAAGCACTTCCTCGTTTTATATGTATTTTCATATTTTTTTAACCTGAGGTTAAGTAATCTTTTTCCAACTGTGATCTATGCCCCATTTTCTATGGGTCACAAAAGGGTTCAGTTACTTTTGCATGTCATTTGAACTCGATTTAGTTTGGTTTGTGAAAAAGTCAGATATGATTCCGCGAAGAATAAAAAAAGTCTATCCAAACCTTGAAACAGAACCTTGTTGAACAAAAAAGAAGTATTAGAATACAATGGATATGCTCTGGGACGGAAGGATTCGAACCTCCGAATAGCGGGACCAAAACCCGTTGCCTTACCGCTTGGCTACGCCCCATTTCTATTTTTATTGGATACTTATACTATTAAAGAATAATATTGGTATTAAGTGTTCGTCAATTCCAGTCCAACTATAGAAAATCTTTATTCTTTATAGAATCTATTATAGATTCGTGCTAGGATTTTGGCATGTGTATCTCTAGAATTAATTCAATGGAATTTATTGATCATTACATATAATTCAATTAAGATATTGTATGAAAGTATGATTTCTTCTATTCTCCTTTGAGAATCGGAGGATTTTTGATTGAGCGGAAAAAGAAGGATTTTTTGTCTACCTTACTTTACTTCATTTTTCCTTATATCAATAACTCAATCAAAATGCAATTATCTCGACGAAAAAAATGTCTGTTATGCTTAATATCTTTAGTTTGATCTGTCTTAATTCTGCCCTTTATCCGAGTAGTCTTTTCTTGGCCAAATTGCCCGAAGCCTATGCTTTTTTGAATCCAATCGTAGATGTTATGCCAGTCATACCCCTGTTCTTTTTTCTTTTAGCCTTTGTTTGGCAAGCTGCTGTAAGTTTTCGATAAGATCTTTAATACTATCCTAGAAAATTCATATTTATTCGAGAAAAATTATAACAATTGATAAGATCAAATAAGTCTGACAGTATGAACCTTCGATTCAAACATTGAAATTCTCGGATAGCCACGAGACGCCCTATTTCCTGATTTTAATCCTTTTTACGGCGAAATACCTTATTAGCTTCGGGTCCCTTACAATATCTAATTTGGGTATGAAAGTGATTTGTGGTAATCAAAGACTCTGATTACAAATTTCAACTTCATTTGAATTTCTGAACATTCTTTTCTATTTCTAGAATTCTTTTCTTGGTGTCAAAATAGGATATGTGATATAAAAATGGAGGATCTATTGTCTTTTCTCGTTTTTCTTTTTCAAAAAATGATCTTGGAGGTTGTGTAATGCTTACTCTCAAACTTTTCGTTTATACAGTAGTAATATTCTTTGTTTCTCTCTTCATCTTTGGATTCCTATCCAATGATCCAGGACGTAATCCTGGACGTGAAGAATAATTTTTTTGTTTTTATTGCTTGATTTTATAATTTTCTTAAGATTTTTTTTAGCTATTCCACACATTTAACAAGGAAAAAATAAAAAGGGGTTTGCAAAATTTGAAAGAAAAAATGGAAACTCATCAACGGAAACGGAAAGAGAGGGATTCGAACCCTCGGTACGAATAACTCGTACAACGGATTAGCAATCCGCCGCTTTCGTCCACTCAGCCATCTCTCCCAATTGAAAAAGATAATTACTATGTTACATTACACATCAAGTAAGGATTAAAGAAAGTATTTCTTTCACATTCTTTATCGTTATTATATAATTAGCAATTCAATTTAGATGCTCGAAAGATCCAAATAGAAAGATAAATAAAGAACACCTTCTTTCTTTTATTTTGTTCGAAGTGCCTTTTGGGCCTGGCCCGGTCAATACCCAGCCAGGCCTTTTTTTGTTCCAACGAATTCCCTTTATTTATAGGCAACATACTATAATATAAATAGCCAATTTGGTATCTGTATAAGAATATCCGTTCTGGGGTTTACATATACCTATAATTTTTGTTATAATGGAAATTGAGAAGGATTTTTGATTAAAAAAATAAATTAAGTATGTATCAAAAAATTTTTGCTTATTCTTATGTCATTAGGCAAACCAAAATTGATATTCAAATCCAAGAATAATTCACGAATTGTCAGTCAATAAATAGTTAATGGTTCCCATAAATTTAGGCTTTTTGAGTGAAAATATACATTTGATTTTTCAATATAAAAGTGAGTGGAAGTTTGTGTGTTTTGAGATACTATACAATCAATCGAAGGGGCAGATCAAATACAATCAAAAGGGGAAAAACGGTTTCTTTTCTAATTTTTTCTAAATTTAGAAAAAAGGATTAAAAAGGGATGCAAGTACAATAAACTCAAGTTTACTAATACAACTCAAAAAGGGAAATTTTTATCCTATTGTGTATCGTTTTGGCGGCATGGCCGAGTGGTAAGGCGGGGGACTGCAAATCCTTTTTCCCCAGTTCAAATCCGGGTGCCGCCTCATCAACAAACGAATCGAAATCTCTTGTTCTGTTCCGCTATTTTTTTATGTTCTGGGGATTTTGTAAAAGATTGGAAATCTTTGAATCTAAAATTCAAAGAAAGATTATAATGGTCGAAGCAAGACTTCCAGATTCTCTTCTACTGCTAATGTAATGTCTATTGATTGGGTCTTGAATTACATTGGATAACCGGCCGAGAATTCCACTACTAGTTGGGAAAGTACTTTCTATACTGTAATCTACATATATAGACTCGCGAGAATCTCTGAGTGTTCAGGCATTCAATCACTATTAGATTGAGATTGGATAGATAATTTACCTTTTATAGAAAATAAAAAAAAAAGCCCAAAACAATTTTTACCCCTCGTCAAGAGTATAATATACTATATCCCAACTCCTTCAGAGAGACAATCGGGAAAGGGTACGGATTATAAATCATATAGGAATTTTTAAAATCCATTTATTTGATTGATTCATCAATAGTGTTCGCCCAGAATCCCTTTTTGACTCTGGACCATTCATTCTACTATTATTAGTGAGCAATAATGGAATAATTCTATCATAGAGATAAGGGACATAATTCACATGGATATAGTAAGTCTCGCTTGGGCTGCTTTAATGGTAGTCTTTACTTTTTCCCTTTCACTCGTAGTATGGGGAAGAAGTGGACTTTAGAAGCACTCCTAATTTAGTTGAGAAATGAAAAGGTATCAATTGTTTTATAGATCGTTCTGCAACGCATTCTTTATTTAAATTGAAATAATTTTCAAATAAAAATATCTTCATTTCGAAATTCCATTAGATTCTAGTGGAGAAATGTATTCTATAACAGTAAAACAATTATTTCAGATTCATTGGAAGTTTTCAGATTCATTGGAATATAAATATATATATATATATAAATGTATGAAAGAAAAGATTGGGTCCTACGTCAATTCCAAATATGGATTAATAACTACATATATTGAATTGAAGATTGAAGATAGAAGCTAATATAGCATACCCTTTTTATTAGAAAGTCAAGTACAACTTTATACACTACTATAACACTAATAGAGAGTATGGTAAGTAATAAAGCAATTTCTTACTTACCATACTCTCGGATCTCATAGAATATCGCCGATTATAGCCCCTTGATTTCAGCAAAAATAGAATACTTTTCTTTTGATTTCTTCAAAGAATTCAGAAGTCGAGTTTCATTTAAAGTAATTAATTAATTATTTTGACTTACTGTTTTTACGTAAATTATAAGTAGAAAAGCAGTAGGAACTAAAATGAACAGTGCAGTAGCAATAAATGCAAGAATATTTACTTCCATAATCTCATCGTTTTTTTTTATTTCACAATACAATAACTCGGGATTTAATCCCATAGAGATGATAAATCTTTCACCTGTCAATTCAATGAATGCATTACCTATCGATGATATTGAATCGGATCAATATCATGAATAACAATATCTGAGCTATTAAATTAATTAGTCGTGGAGAATTAATAGTATATAACATATGAAGATCTTTTATCCATACCGAATCCAAGATAGGATTCCCGGACCAATCAAAAATTCCTTTATTTATCCTTCTTTTCTGTTCTTTCTTTTCTATAACCTACCTTAGGTCTTCCTTCTAGAACCATCAAATGAAGTATAATCTAACCCGTCCGTTTCCATTAACTACAAAACCCCACCAACAAACAATACAAGCGAAGTGGAAAAAGACAGGAATTAGGTTTTAAATTTTAGTGATCCTCTTTTCTTTGGAAGACAAAACAAAGAAGTATGAGAAAGACGAGTCGCGGCCGAAAAGATGAAATATTCTGTCAACTTCACTATTTTAGTTATTTTCATTTTATTTTAGGGTGTGTTCTTTCTTCGAGAGAATCCTGAAAAAAAAAAAATAGAGGGAAACCCCTTCGGAATTCAATTATTCTCTCTGTCCCTTCATTTCACAGAAAATGGAGAGGCGAATTGATGTACTTATTGGATCCGTCGGGACTGACGGGGCTCGAACCCGTAACATCCGCCTTGACAGGGCGGTGCTCTAGCCTATTGAACTACAATCCCAGGGAAATAAGAAGAGATCTAGCAGAAAATTTAGATTCTTTTTTTTATTCTCTTGTCTTGTATCAGGTATTTCTTAAGAACAAGAGGGTTATACCATCTGATAGTAGATTGGCGAATTGTTGGGCCGAGCTGGATTTGAACCAGCGTAGACATATTGCCAACGAATTTACAGTCCGTCCCCATTAACCACTCGGGCATCGACCCAACGCCTAATTCATTTTAGACGTTCCATAATCAACTTCCTTTCGTCTCCCAAGTAGACTTGACAAATACATATCACTTGAAATCAAATATAACATTTGATATAAAATAGAAAGTCTCTTCTGAGTAGACTAATAGAAGGACTTGACAAATACGGATCACTTGATAGAAAATCCCACTCCTATAGTCTTTAGTCTTGGTATACCCCCAGAGGGACTTGAACCCTCGTTTTCTCCGTGAAAGAGAGAGGTCGTAACCACTGGACCATAGGGGCCTATGCCACCTTCATTCATAAATCAACTAGAAATAGGTAATAAGACAAATACCATAGGTAACTAAGGCCACCTTAACTTAATATAACTCAGGCCTGGAGCCGCCTTTAGGATTTAGGTGATGCATAGTATATAAATAAAAGGGAAAAACTCGTTAACTATTCTGAGGATTAATGGTAATCAAACTTTACCATTAAACTATACAATCTTGAAACTTGATTTCATTGGTCTTTCTCGTCTTTATCTTTCTGATTCCCAAAGGGTTATGCGTTGGATCCAAGATCCTTCACTCCGCAGTAGATTCAAGGTGGTTTACCAAACTATGATTTGTTCGGTCAAATTATATTGAGCCCTAAGTCATACTGTCAATTAACGACACGACAGGACAGGACAAGAGGGCAATAAAAGAAGAGAGAAGACGGAGATCTAGATTAGCTATACCCGCGTTAATAATAATATAAGTTAATAAATACAACATTCATACAGTTTTCTGGTATTCAATATTGAAGTAGATTAGAATATCTATGCCGTTATTATACATTATAATATAATTAATAAGTTTTGATATTATCAATCCCAAAGCATTGTAAGCCTAAGTGGGAGAATTGGGTTTCTAGGACTGTTTTATCAATTCTGTTTCGGTTGCATCTCTTAAAAATGACAATTAATTCAAGTTCAGTATAAATTTT
>JARVZY010004682.1:10000-17500 GCA_030686995.1 Artemisia argyi | reverse complement strand
TGAAATCTATAGAAGAATTATCTATCGGAATAATACTCTTACAGATCTATTAACAACAAGTATAGCTACGCCAGAAGAATTAATAATATCTCAGGAAAAATTGCTGCAAGAAGCCGTGGATGCACTTCTTGATAATGGAATCTGCGGACAACCGATGAGGGATGATCATAATAGAGTTTACAAGTCTCTTTCAGATGTAATTGAAGGCAAAGAAGGAAGAGTTCGCGAGACTTTGCTTGGTAAACGGGTTGATTATTCAGGGCGGTCAGTGATTGTCGTGGGCCCTTCACTTTCATTACATCGATGTGGATTGCCTCGCGAAATAGCAATAGAACTTTTCCAGGCATTTGTAATTCGTGACCTAATTAGAAAACATCTTGCTTCGAACATCGGAGTTGCTAAAAGTCAAATTCGAAAAAAAAAACCGATTGTATGGGAAATACTTCAGGAAATTCTGGATGACCATCCTGTATTGCTGAATAGAGCGCCTACTCTGCATAGATTAGGCATACAGGCATTCCTGCCCATTTTAGTGGAAGGGCGTGCTATTTGTTTACATCCATTAGTTTGTAAGGGCTTCAATGCAGACTTTGACGGGGATCAAATGGCTGTTCATGTGCCTTTATCTTTGGAGGCTCAAGCAGAGGCACGTTTACTTATGTTTTCTCATATGAATCTTTTGTCTCCAACTATTGGAGATCCCATTTCTGCACCAACTCAAGATATGCTTAGTGGACTCTATTTCTTAACGAGTGGAAATCGTCGGGGTATTTGTGTAAATAGGTATAATCCATGTAATCGTATAAACTATCAAAATGAAGATAATAACTATAAGTATACAAAAAAAAAAGAACCTTTTTTTTCTAATGCCTATGATGCAATTGGAGCTTATCGGCAAAAACGCATCAATTTAGGTAGTCCCTTGTGGCTGCGGTGGCGACTAGATCAACGCGTTATTGCTGCAAGAGAAACTCCCATCGAAATTCACTATGAATCTTTGGGGACCTATTATGAGATTTATGGACACTATCTAATAGTAAGAAGTATAAAAAAAGAAATTCTTTATATATATATTCGAACCACTCTCGGTCATATTTCTCTTTATCGAGAAATAGAAGAAGCCATACAGGGGTTTTGGCAGGGCTGTTGTAATTCTATGCTACCAGGGGGAATTCGAGTCTCACCGGGTTAACTAGGACTATAATTGCAATTGCGGAATTTCTACGTGAATCAAGATCTAGAAAAGGAAGTTTTACAATCACTGACTCAAACCCATTGTCAAATTCTACTCAGCGCAATATGGAGGTACTGATGGCAGAACGGCCCACTCAGGTCTTTCACAATAAAATGATAGACGGAACTGCCATGAAACGACTTATTAGTCGATTTATTGATCACTATGGAATAGGATATACATCACATATCCTGGATCAAGTAAAGACTCTGGGTTTCCGACAAGCTACCGCCGCATCCATTTCATTAGGAATTGATGATCTTTTAACAATACCTTCTAAAAGATGGCTAGTTCAAGACGCTGAACAACAAAGTTTTATTTTGGAAAAACACCATCATTATGGGAATGTACACGCGGTAGAAAAATTACGTCAATCGATCGAGATCTGGTATGCCACAAGTGAATATTTGCGACAAGAAATGAATCCTAATTTTCGGATGACCGATCCTTTTAATCCAGTCCATATAATGTCTTTTTCGGGAGCCAGAGGAAATGCATCTCAGGTACATCAATTAGTAGGTATGAGAGGATTAATGTCGGATCCCCAAGGGCAAATGATTGATTTACCCATTCAAAGCAATTTACGCGAAGGACTCTCTTTAACAGAATATATTATTTCTTGTTACGGAGCCCGTAAAGGAGTTGTGGATACCGCTATCCGAACATCAGATGCAGGATATCTCACGCGCAGACTTGTTGAAGTAGTTCAACACATTGTTGTACGTCGAACAGATTGCGGCACCGTCCGAGGTATTTCTGTAAGTCCTCGAAATGGAATGATGGCGGACAGGATTTTTATCCAAACATTAATTGGGCGTGTATTAGCAGATCATGTATATATAGGTTCGCGATGCATTGCTACTAGAAATCAAGATATTGGAGTTGGACTTGTCAATAGATTCATAACTTTTAGAGCACAACCAATCTCTATTCGAACTCCCTTTACTTGTAGGAGTACGTCGTGGATTTGTCAATTATGTTATGGCCGAAGTCCAGCTCATGACGACCTGGTCGAATTGGGAGAAGCTGTAGGTATTATTGCAGGTCAATCTATTGGAGAACCGGGCACTCAATTAACATTAAGAACTTTTCATACCGGCGGAGTATTCACAGGGGGTACTGCAGAACATGTGCGAGCCCCTTCTAATGGAAAAATAAAATTCAACGAGGATTTGGTTCATCCGACACGTACACGTCATGGACATCCTGCTTTTCTATGTTCTAGAGACTTATATGTAACTATTGAGAGTGAAGATATTATACACAATGTGTGTATTCCGCCCAAAAGTTTTCTTTTAGTTCAAAATGATCAATATGTAGAATCAGAACAAGTCATTGCTGAGATTCGCGCGAGAACATCCACTTTGAATTTGAAAGAGAAAGTTCGAAAACATATTTATTCTGACTCAGAGGGCGAAATGCACTGGAATACCGATGTGTACCATGCACCTGAATTTACATATGGTAATATTCATCTCTTACCAAAAACAAGTCATTTATGGATATTATTAGGGGAGCCCTGGAGATCCAGTCCAGGCCCCTGTTCGATCCATAAGGATCAAGATCAAATAAACGCTTATTCTCTTTCTGTTAAGCGAAGATATTTTCTAACCCCTCAGTAACTAATAATCAAGTTAGACACAAATTTTTTAGTTCGTATTTTTCTGGTAAAAATCAAAAAGGAGATAGGATTCCTGATTATTCAGAACTTAATCGAATGACATGTACTGGTCGTTGGAATCTCAGATATCCGTCCATTCTCGAGGGGAATTCTGATTTATTGGCAAAGAGGCGAAGAAATAGAGTCATCATCCCACTCGAATCGATTCCAGAAGGAGAGAACCCACTCATACCTTCTTCGGGTATCTCAATTGAAATCCCCAGAAATGGTATTCTCCGTAGAAATAGTATTCTTGCTTATTTTGATGATCCTCGATATATAAGAAAGAGCTCGGGACTTACTAAATATGAGACTAGAGAACTTAATTCAATCGTCAACGAAGAGGATTTGATTGAATATCGAGGAGTCAATGTACTTTGGCCAAAATACCAAAAGGAAGTAAATCCATTTTTTTTTATTCCCGTGGAAGTCCACATTTTGGCCGAATCTTCTTCCATAATGGTACGGCACAATAGTATTATTGGGGTAGATACACAAATAACTTTAAATCGAAGAAGTCGGGTAGGCGGATTGGTCCGAGTGAAGAAAAAAGCAGAAAAAATTAAACTGATAATCTTTTCTGGAGATATCCATTTTCCTGGAAAGACAAATAAGGCATTCCGATTGATACCACCAGGAGGGGGAAAACAGAATTCCAAAGAATACAAAAAATTGAAAAATTGGCTCTATATCCAACGAATGAAACTTTCCAGGTATGAAAAAAATTATTTTGTTTTGGTTCAACCTGTAGTCCCATATAAAAAAACAGATGGTATAAATTTAGGAAGACTTTTCCCGCCGGATCTCTTGCAGGAAAGTGATAATCTACAACTTCGAGTTGTCAATTATATCCTTTATTACGACCCAATTCTTGAAATTTGGGACACAAATATTCAATTAGTTCGGACTTGTTTAGTGCTGAACTGGGACCAAGACAAAAAGATCGAAAAGGCCTGTGCTTCCTTTGTTGAAATAAGGACAAATGGTTTGATTAGAGATTTTCTAAGAATCGACTTAGCGAAGTCCCCTATTTCGTATACCGGAAAAAGAAATGATCTGTCGGGTTCAGGATTGATCTCTGAGAATGGATCAGATCGCGCTAATGTCAATCCGTTTTCTTCCATTTATTCCTATTCCAATCCCAAGCCAAGGATTCAAGAATCCCTTAATCCAAATCAAGGAACTATTCATACGTTATTGAATCGAAATAAGGAATCTCAATCTTTGATAATTTTGTCATCATCTAATTGTTCTCGAATAGGCCCATTCAACGATGTAAAATCAACCAATGTGATAAAAGAATCAATCAAAAAGGACCTGCTCATTCCAATTAGGAATTCGTTGGGCCCCTTAGGAACAGGCTTTCCAATTTATAATTTTGATTTATTTTCCCATTTAATAACCCATAATCAGATCTTGGTAACTAACTATTTGCAACTTGATAATTTAAAACAGATTTTTCAAATACTTAAATATTATTTACTGGATGAAAATGGTAAAATTTATAATCCCTATTCGTGCAGTAACATCATTTTGAATCCATTGAATTTGAATTGGTATTTTCTCCATTACAATTATTGTGAAGAGACATCTACAATCGTTAGTCTTGGGCAGTTTCTTTGTGAAAATGTATGTATAGCCAAAAAAGGACCGCATTTAAAATCGGGTCAAGTTCTAATTCTTCAAGTTGACTCTGTGGTAATACGATCGGCTAAGCCTTATTTGGCTACTCCAGGAGCAACTGTTCATGGGCATTATGGGGAAATCCTTTACGAAGGAGATACATTAGTTACATTTATATATGAAAAATCCAGATCTGGTGATATAACCCAAGGTCTTCCAAAAGTGGAACAGGTGTTAGAAGTGCGTTCAATTGATTCAATATCGATGAATCTCGAAAAAAGGATTGAGAGTTGGAATAAATGTATAACAAGAATTCTTGGAATTCCTTGGGCATTCTTGATTGGTGCTGAGCTAACTATAGTGCAAAGTCGTATCTCTTTGGTTAATAAGGTCCAAAAGGTTTATCGATCCCAGGGGGTGCAGATACATAATCGGCATATAGAAATTATTGTACGTCAAATAACATCAAAAGTATTGGTTTCAGAAGATGAAATGTCTAATGTTTTTTCGCCCGGAGAACTTATTGGATTGTTGCGAGCGGAACGAATGGGGCGCGCTTTGGAAGAAGCGATCTGTTACCAAGCCGTCTTATTGGGAATAACAAGAGCATCTATGAATACTCAAAGTTTCATATCCGAAGCGAGTTTTCAAGAAACCGCTCGGGTTTTAGCAAAAGCAGCTCTCCTGGGGCGTATCGATTGGTTGAAAGGCCTGAAAGAAAACGTTGTTCTGGGGGGGATGATACCTGTTGGTAGCGGCTTCAAAACACCATCAAACGAACCTAACAACATTCCTAACAACATTGCCTTTGAACCCCAAAAAAAGAATCTATTAGAGGGGGAAATGAAAGATATTTTGTTTTACCATAGAAAATTATTAGATTCTTGCCTTTCAAAGAATTTCCATGATACACAAGAACAATCTTTTTTTTAGGATTTAATGATCCATAAGAGCAGATTAACCCCTTTCTTTTCTCTTTTAAAAGGATCCGTTGGTCCAGTCATTTGATTTGATAATAGTAATAAAAAAATAACAAATAGAAAAGAATAATGGCTTGAACTGTGTATCGACGCCAATCTACGGTAGCAGAGAAGGTTCCATCGGAACAATTATTTATTTCAGGGTACCTCTTCGCTTTTTTTTCAAATCAAAGGGGGGAGGCAGTGTGGGGAGAAATGACAAGAAGATATTGGAACATTAATTTAGAAGAGATGATGGAAGCAGGAGTTCATTTTGGCCATGGTACTAGGAAATGGAATCCTAAAATGGCACCTTATATCTCTGCAAAACGTAAAGGTATTCATATTATAAATCTTACTAGAACTGCTCGTTTTTTATCAGAAGCTTGTGATTTGGTTTTTGATGCAGCAAGTAAGGGAAAACAATTCTTAATTGTTGGAACTAAAAATAAAGAAGCTGATTCAGTAGCATGGGCTGCAATAAGGGCTAGGTGTCATTATGTTAATAAAAAATGGCTCGGTGGTATGTTAACAAATTGGTCCACTACAGAAACGAGACTTCATAAGTTTAGAGACTTGAGAACCGAACAAAAAACAGGGGGACTCAACCGTCTTCCGAAAAGAGATGCGGCTATGTTGAAAAGACAATTATCTCATTTGCAAAAATATCTGGGCGGGATTAAATATATGACAGGGTTACCCGATATTGTAATCATCGTTGATCAGCACGAAGAATATACGGCCCTTCAAGAATGTATCACGTTGGGAATTCCAACAATTTGTTTAATCGATACAAATTGTGACCCTGATCTCGCAGACATTTCGATTCCAGCGAATGATGACGCTATATCTTCAATCCGATTAATTCTTAACAAATTAGTATTTGCAATTTGTGAGGGACGTTCTGGCTATATAAGAAATCCGTGATTAATAATAAGATAAATAACTTATTTCATTTCGGAACCTTCATAGATTTATCGAATCGGTTACTATTTCTTAATCTCAAAAAAGAGATAAAAATAACAAGGAATATAATTTGATTAGTTGGTATTCAAAATATACGATTCAAGTAGTCAAGTCGAGAAAGAGATGGTTGAATCAAAATAATTTTGTTTAAAGTTCTATTTTTGTCAGAGGGCAATATGAATGTTCTATCATGTTCCATCAACACACTAAACGGATTATATGATCTATCCGGTGTGGAAGTAGGCCAACATTTTTATTGGAAAATCGGGGGTTTCCAAGTCCACGGCCAAGTACTTATTACTTCTTGGGTTGTAATTGCTATCTTATTAGGTTCAGCCGCTCTAGCCGTTCGGAACCCACAAACCATTCCGACCGGTGGTCAGAATTTCTTCGAATATGTCCTTGAATTTATTCGAGATGTGAGTAAAACTCAAATTGGAGAGGAGTATGGTCCTTGGGTTCCTTTTATTGGAACTATGTTTCTATTTATTTTTGTTTCTAATTGGTCAGGCGCCCTTTTACCTTGGAAACTCATACAATTACCTCATGGGGAGTTAGCCGCACCCACGAATGATATAAATACTACTGTTGCTTTGGCTTTACTCACGTCAGTGGCATATTTCTATGCGGGTCTTAGCAAAAAAGGATTAAGTTATTTCGGGAAATATATTCAACCAACTCCAATTCTTTTACCTATTAACATCTTAGAAGATTTCACAAAGCCCCTATCACTTAGTTTTCGACTTTTCGGAAATATATTAGCTGATGAATTAGTAGTTGTTGTTCTTGTTTCTTTAGTACCTTCGGTGGTTCCTATCCCTGTCATGTTCCTTGGATTATTTACAAGTGGTATTCAAGCTCTTATTTTTGCAACTTTAGCCGCGGCTTATATAGGTGAATCCATGGAAGGCCACCATTGACTAGTTTTCTAAATAGTCTTTTTTTTTTTAGTTTAATCTAAGGCAATGTGTGCATGGCTAAAAAAATTTACTTAGGGAATAAAAATATACAACTACACTATATACGATCTCGAGTAATAGAAAAAAAGATTACAATAA
>JARVZY010004681.1:0-48697 GCA_030686995.1 Artemisia argyi | reverse complement strand
CAGATTTGTGCCCGGAAGAAGGCAACAACAATAACAACAACAATTGGCAACAACTACCACGATGACACACAGACATACTAACTTGTAGCATAAATTCCAAATTAGTTTAGTTCTCTCGAATGGAGCTCGAAATCAGTAGAGGTAGGTACGTATGCAAGAGCTCCAAGGGGTGCGTGCAAGCTGCTGGCTAATACCCCCGACCAGCTTCGAACGCAAGCCACCACAATTAGAGAGAAGTGCTAGCACGCCAACGCTGTTAGACTGGTTGGTGTTTAGCGCACCCAAGGGGGTGAGAGGGCGTTCAAATCAAGACGAGCCAGGGCGAGGCCCGCAATAATCGGCAACAATAATGTGTCATTCGTTCTTTATAATGTGCACTTGGGCGCCCAAGACGCATGCGCGCCCCACCTACACCACCTCCAATTGTGTGATAGCATAATTGCTTCCCCCCTCTTCTCTTCTCTTCTCTTCTCTTGCTATCCTACCGTCAAGTTGCACAACTTGACGAAACGACCACAATGCGGGATTTCGTTCGCCTTGTATGCATTTATATCTGTACATGCACGCAACTAATGAGGCCACCTCACCTGGCTTGCGCACACTCGAGAGAGAATTTTTATCGTCACAAAAAGGCACACCTACACGCACACAGAGAGGGACAGGAACACGATTGAAGAATTAGGGGCTCTCTGCTGGCACTGGTTTGCTAACATAGCGTAGTCGTTTAGTGCGCCGGTGCTGTTTTTAATTTCTCAATCGGATCTTCCGGCTCGGCTCTCACTTTCTAGCGAGCAATCAAAGAGACTTCACTGTGTCTTTCTCTTGTGTCTCTTTCCACACCACCGAAACGCCCATTCGACCACTTTGTGTCGAGTTTTAATCAATTTAAACGGCATTTGAGCGCTTTACCCAGCTCAACACCTTCTTGGCATGCTGGCCAATAGATTTCTTGCGAGTTATTCGTTTGAGTGAGACCTTTTTCTGGCGGCGCCTGATCACTTGCTCGGGTTCGCTCGACCCGATCAAATTGTCGTCGTGAGAGCCGATAATTTGGTACGTGTGGTCATAATCTCCGTCACAATCGCGCTCCGTGTACTTGGAGTTACCGCTGCAATTGCTCATCTTCTTATCTCTAACCTCTGTGTTTATCAACTTGAACCCGTTCGCCTCGAGCCCGGGATCGTCGCTCGACTGGCTGCACGTTGGACTAAGCTCGCCACAGCGACCAGCACCGAGGCTCTCGGTGGCTCCGTAAGACAAGACGAGCGGCGATATTTGACCATTCGAGCGTCCTTTGCAGGTCATTATAGGCTCTGTGTCTCTGTTATCGGATCGCGGCATCGGCGATGCTGCACCTTGGACCGACGGATTCGTACAGACACTCAACTTGTTTGAGCCGCGCACCACGGGCGCCGAACCAGCTCTGCCATTTTCCACTTCCGGCCGGACAGTACTCGCGGCAGTTTTTCGTGTTGGCGCCACAATGGCCATCTTGCTGCCTAGATTCGCGCCTGGCACCGGTTCAGGCGGTCGGGACAGGTGGGGCATTTCTTCGTAAAAACCCGAGTCCGAGTGGGGCGACGGCGGCTGCGGGGGCGGCAGCGGCGCCTGCTCAATCATTCGGGCCGCGGGTCCACTGGACCCGTAGGCCGCTGTCTGGCCGGTGGCCCCATTCAGGTCAGCCTGAATGCTGTGCTTGAGCTGCTTGGCAATGGTTTGAACGTACTGGCTGGGCCAGCTGGCCGACTTTTGCAGTTTTTGCGAACCACCTGCGACAAGTGACTTGTCTGTGCTCGTGAGCGCACTTGTTGTTGTGTTGGTCAAGATAGATGTTGGTGCTGATTGCTGCTGACCCTCGCAAGCGACAATGTCAGGGTGAGCGGGTGGCTGGTTGTGGTCGGTTTGCAGCCAGTCAATGTACTGCAGTGTGGCCAGTTGGATGGCCAGACTGGGCGGGGGCCACTTTTGGCCAAAATTGATCGGTATTATGCGTTTGGCGAGAACGTCGGCCAATTTGCACTCGCGAGCCGTCCAGAGTGTTTCGCCATAAGAGGGTGTCACTAGAGGAATGAATAAACTGCAATTTAGTATGGCCCCATTGAGCGAGTCTTGCCAATCCTCGCCCTTGCCTATGTCGTACAAGTCCAAATAGGTGCTCACGCCAATTCGCTCCAGCTGCGCGTGCAAAGCGATTGCATAATCTTTGCCCTCGGCGTGGTTGTACGAGATCATGGCAATTTGCGATTGCTGCTGCTGCTGGCCAGAGTGGTTGTTTGTCGTCGGTGGCGTAGAGGTATATGATGGCATCATTGAGACGATTTGTTGCTTGTTTGGCCACACGTAAACTGACTCTGGCCGAGTCAACGAGATCAATTGATTTTGTTCCACCACCGGGCGAGCCACAATCTGACTCCGGTCCTCGCCGGTGCTCAACGTGACTCGGCCGCTACATTGATACGACTGATCGCATTGGTTACTTGCGCAGCTGCCGCGATCGAAATAATTCTTATAATCAGTAGTTCTAGCTGAATCGCTAGACGTCGACACGAGAGCGGAGTAATTGTGGCGGCCAGCTGAGCTGGCCCTGTTGTTAGTGGACGAGGCGACGCCACTGATTAGCTTGTAGAAACGGCGCGCCAAGCTGAGCTTCCGCTTGGTCTTGCCAGACGGCACTTTCGAATCGAACTCGGGCTCTTCTGGTTCGCGCTGCGGCGGCTGCAGTTGCTGCTGCTGCTGCTGCTGTTGGGGTGCCTCGATCGAAATAGAGGAAATCAATTCTCGTTCAAGATTCGATGGCTCGTCGTCATTTCGCCACTCTTCAATCCTATCCCATGACTCACTGCGTGTCAGGCTCTGCTCGTGCATCTGCTTGGCACTGGTTTCTAGCTCTGACATTGTGAAGCCGTCCAATAAAGCACACTGGTCTTCACTGTGAGGTTGGTTTGAGCTTGAATACGCGACCACTTGGTCATTGCCGCTGCTGCTGCTGCCATTTTGGGTATTTGTTTTCGTCGTACAACTGTCGCTTGTCGGCTTGGCCCGTTCAATCAATACGAACGATCTTCTCGACAATCGCTCGGACAGTTTCAGTTTGTTTTTCTCCTGCTTTGCAAGACTGGCCGCAAGATCGTTGTCTCCATTCAATCTGCTATCGCCTGGCGAGCCCACGTCTAGTGTACAAATCTCGGCAGAGCCGGGCGGCGAGTCGTTCTCGAATTCATTGTCCTGGTCGATGTCATGAATGGACAGGCGGCGCTCTATTGCGCCGCTCGTGGGATCTATTCTAAACTTAATCAGGCTCACACTGTCCGGCCGCCTAACGTCCAAATGCTTGCGGCCATCCTCGAAGTCGGACAGTTGGCGCGTCCTGGTCAAGCCGTGGGTCATGTCGACAAGCTGGCAGCGCTTGTCCGAGTTGACCAGCAGACAATCGGGCGACAAACTGTAACACTTGAGTTCAATTTCTTCAAAACGCAACGACCGATTGCCCATGCCAGAGATGTTGATTGGCGACGCCAAGCCACTGGTATCACATTGACCGGTCGATGCCGCTGCTGCTGAGGCCGCCGATAGCAGTGACCTTGAATAGGTTCGTGGCGAGTATCTTCTGTCGGGCAATTTGCAAGCGCCGCCTCCGCACAAATTTGTCGAATATGTGTAGCCGTTGACAGAGCGTCTTCTCTTTGACTTGTTGGCGCGATTGTGCGATCTAGTGTTGAACCTTGAGAATACAAACAAGCAGCACTTGTCCGAGTCCATGCTGATCGATAATAACAATAATAATGATAACAATAAAAATAAGTCTAGCGTTGATAATAATCGGCCCTCACTAAAAGTCTATCGATGTAAAAGAACTCTTGACTCTTGCTACAAATGTGGCCGCTAATTTCTCAAATTAGGTTTCTACAACTAATCAACTAACGATCGCCAGAATTATCGCAATCATCACCATAATCACCACCACCACCACCACCACTACTACTACTACTATCACTATTGTTATTGTTATTATTATTTATGTGAATCTAGTCGGGGTGATAAATTTGATAGATTTTCGCTGATCAAACGGGTGCGATACTGAACACGGCTGCTATAAGAGCGCAGGGCTGATTAGTGCCAACAGGAGGAGTTGGAAATGTCTGGCCAGGGGGTGAAACGCTTGCAGCAGAAGTGGCAGTCAAGCAGGAGCAGAAGCAGGTAGGTGCAGATCACTGATGAAACATTCGGGCGGGAACAAGATGGCGATTGACAATGTCCCCTCTGTGTGTCCGTTCAAATTGGCAGAAAGGGAAAAGAATAAAAATGAAAATCCGCAAAGTCAAATCGAAACTTGCATCCGCGAGTTGCATGGGCCGCTTGCCCCCTTGATAGTGAATGGACTCAAACAACTCGGTGCTACTTATTGTTGGTGTCTTTGCAAACATCGACTGGGTGCAGTGCACATATCCAGCCGGCAGCACTTGTCAGAGCTCTCCTCTGGCGAAATTCCTCTCGCTAGCGGCTCCGACCTTGTTCGCCGGGACCGTTGCAACGAGAGCGCGCGTGAGACCCGCGTGAACGGTTGTTGCTATCAATGTTTGCGACAATTCCGAGCCCTCCGCCACAACCACCACCAGCAAGAGCATTAAACTGAAAGTGCGCAAAATTAGCTTGATTACTCATCGGGCGATGATTATTCACGCCGAAATCTTTCTATCAAGAGCGGCCATCTTTTTCTCTGTCGCCCAATCAAAGCGTCGTTAGTGCTCGGCGAGTGCACATCTTCCACCAGACCGCACACCTTCCAAAAGTTGGAAAACACTTCGCGCAACTGCGTCCAACTGGTCCGAGGCATCACTTTTTGCGATTGGAAAACACTTCGATGAGAATGTCTCAGACAGGTGCCAAGCAGCGTGAACGCCACAGTTAGGCGAGCAGTCGATGGACAGGAGTGGCGCCAACAGTAGCACGGCCATGGGCATAAGAGTGGTCGAAAAAGGCGGAGCTCTCAATGGAAGTTTGGCAATAGCAAGACGGACACAAAAGTTGGCACCAGTTTGGCCATTGTTGTGGCGCCGCCGCCGCTGCCGGTCAAGTTGGCTTAATCGGTGTCGCGCGCTCTCTCGCTCTCTGGCGATGATGAATCTCCAAAAGTGGAACGAAATCGAATGAGAACGTTCGCCGTCAACAGCACTAACACCAACAACAACAACAACAACAATTAGAAGTGCGACAACAACTGGCGTGCTGTTTGCCACTCTCACTCATCTGCAATTCGACCTTTCTCTCACCTCTGGATCCTTCTTTTGCCCTCGCGCACCATGCGAGACGTCGACGACGACGACAGCCGCCACCACTACTGGAAACGACGCCAAATTCATAAAACGAAAGCCGGCAATCAATAAGTCGTCGATCCAAGAGGCGGGGGCACTTTCGACTCACATCAAATTGCCACCGCCGCGCCGCCGCTCAGGCCAATTGGCGACGGTGTATTTGGACAATGAGACGAGTGCTTGGTCGATATAATGAGGGCTAGGTCAGCTGCCTGGTGGCTGCAGAATTGGCTCACGAGAGAAATCTTGGGGGGGGGGGGGCAGGAGCTGACTATGTTGTTTGCCGTTTCGCGCTGGCCCCCTTCTCTTTAGCTGCGCCGGCCCGGCACACCAACAATCAGCTCATCATCAAATGACGACGAAAATACACTCCCTCTCTCGTTTCTCCTTTTGCCTCTTCTTCTCCAGAGCTCCAATTTTGATTGATTGCAATTCGCACCTTCTCTCGGGCGCTCTTGCTCTTCAATTTGAGAACACTGCATCTAAAGCGATGCTGCGAATCGGTTCCGCTCGCGCCGGGTGCGCTCGTTATAAACTAGCGCAAGGAGTAAGTCAATCTCGAGCAGTGTGCTGGAGTCACAATACAGTATACTCACAACAACAATTATAAATTGCTTCCAAATGGTCAGTCGAATTCGAGCTGGACCAATCAAATGCACAAGTGCACACACAATCCGGTTTGATTGATTCTACGGGTCTAGTGGGCCGCCACAGCTGGTCAGCAGCCGCAGCAGCAGCAGCAACAGAAGCAGTGGGACGCCCTTCTCGTGCTGTTGGTCAAATTGTGTGCCACCATTCGAAGCTTCATCAAGCTCCTTCTTCTGCTCCTGCTCCTGCTCCTCCTCCTCCTTCTCCGCTCTTCCTTATTAGTTCTAACAGTCGAAGTAATACTTTGACTAGCATGAGCAATGAGCTTTCTCTCATGAAGGAGGCAATTTCTCATCGTCAGACGTCGTCGTTGCTTGCACTGAGAGTGCCCGTGCGTAATTGGACCAATTCAGTTGGTTGCATCATCTTGCGCCACGGCTCTGAGTGTGGCTGGGGCGCCCCTAATCCGAGGCGCCAAAGCTCGATCGAGATATGAAATTTCTCACCATCGAGTTGCGTCCAAGTGAATGGACTGACTAGAGTTAGGTGAAATAATGAAATGTCAGGAAGATGGGGCAGGGCGCGCTCGAGGGAGTGAGGCCAATTAATCAAAGTGGCTCAAAGTGGAGCGCAATCGTCTTGGAAATTTGTGTACGTCATCTTTACTGCACTCTCTCCACATCTTCCTCTTGTCTTGTGTCAATTAAGCGCCAAATGGCGCCCCTATCTCAGCCATCGACAATATTTTGCAATCAGAAAGGAGCGCCGCGATTCATTGCCGGCCCCTTGGCGTGCTCGTCGTCGTCGTCTTGTTGTTATCAAGCAGCAGCAGTGGCGTCACTTATCTTCTCCGGGGGTGTGAACGAACACGATAAAGTGTTCGTCTGGATAATTTCTTGTCGGAAATATGCGAGACACAGTGTGGCGGAGCTTGTGAACATTCTTGATGAGCGCAGGGGTCTCGCTTGAAAATATTCACCAACTCACAGGCCTCTAGAGCTCGTCTCCCCCCAGTCGCTTGATTGATGTTGTTCGCCCAGCTGAGAACATTACCAGATTTAATTCTCGAGCTTGAAACTCATCGGCCAGGCCCAAATAAGCGCAAAACTCTGCTTCAATTCAAAATATTGTGCCGTGCACGAGCGTCGGATAACATCAATCAATTGCGCAACAAATTCCAACGAGCCCACCCAGCTCGGCGCGGTTGCGCTTATCTCAATAGTAGACGACAGGGCGATACTAAAGACGGATGGAAGTGCGACAATTAAGAAGGAGGCGCTCCGAAATGCAAAATTTTGATTGCAAACTTGATTGGTCATTGGGAGTGTACAGAATTGCGGGCGGCAAGAATGTGGATTTTCCGGAAATGGTGAGGTGATGCGCCTGTAACAGCCGCTAGGCACCAGCGCCAACACAGAGGCGGGCAGAGGCCAGAAAGACACACTTGTTTCACTGGTCACAGATTGATGAATGCGTATGCTAGCTGGTGGCCTGCTTCGAGTGTGCGTTGCTGTCTCAACTTCCGCCCGTGGGGTGCCAAGTCGGATTAAATAATTTCCACACTGCCTCTAACGTGCGCCTATTCCTATCAGAATGAACGAATGAATGAGTGAACAAACTAACCGATGAGCGTGTGCCGGGCACAAAGGCCCGAGCAAAATGTAAGCTCGCGCCTGATCTTGCGAGATGGACCTCAAATTGCAACTAAGCCGCACTACATTCAGCTGGCAAAAGTTGCAATTGTAGCTCTTCAACTCGAGTCGACTAGAATGGGCTCCCTTCCTCCTCAACTTGATTCATTGTTTTGGTGCCCGAGTTCCAGTCCGAGCAGGGCAACAAAACAAAACACAAAAAATAAGCAAACCAACTGCTGCTGCTGCTGCTGGCGCGTTCAGTTCCAATTCTCCTAACGACCTGGAGGTGAAATCTTATTAGAAAGAGAAGGTGCAAGCAAGCGAGCGAGAGGTGTAAGGAGGAAGCGGACCAGCGTAACAGCTCGGCCAGCTTGGGCGAGGGAGAGAGAGAGCAAGAAGGGGAGAAAAGCCTCTTAGGACAACAAGATTTCAAGCTAACAAGGCTGCCTGAGCTTTTTTGCGCCCAGTATTGCAAAACTCAACCCGCCTGCTGCTGTCGCTTCAACCTCAGAAAGCCGAGCACTTAGGGCCACTGGCCCAAGCAACACGCCATCCAACTACTGTCTCTCTCTCTCTCTCTTTTCTTTTGTGTGCCTGCCCTTCATCGCATTGTCTTATGATTGCATAAAGCGGCGCCGGTCGCCACTCAATGATGCCACCCAGACGAACTACCTTTTAGCCTCTTGAGCCTTTTTGTTCGTCTGCGCCCGCGCCCTAAGAAACCTTCTGCGCTCTTGTTTTAGATCAGGCATCATTTAACGATTTTGCGTAGCCTCGATCGCATCGGACAGATCGTCTGTGAGATCTCATCGGATAAGATCAGATCGGGTCGGATGTCTGCACTAATTGAGTTTTAGTTTAGTGACAACAAGCGATATGGTGAACTCGCTTGCGACTTCATTTGGGCTGCACTCAAGCAGACTAGCAAGCCGATCAGTATGTGTGAGCTGTGCAGCACAAAGCGAGCTAGCATGCACTTGTTATCGTGGCTTGGCGGTGTCTCGAAGGTCGCCGCCACTGCCTCGTCTTGCCAGTGAGCTAAGGTGCAGAACAAGAACTAGTCAGCTGCGTTTCGTCTGCTTGCAATGATTTTAGGGCAACTAATTCCGTCCCTCTGGGCCAAACAAACGAGATGCGCTCGAGCAACGAGTCGTTGCCAACGACACACAAGAGCAGCAACAAATTTGTATCACAACGACAACAAGAGTCGCCTCTTGTTGGGGGCTGGCGCGAATCGCGTGACGCAACAACATTAGCGCGATCACATGCAATAGTCTTGCTAGTGGCCCATGTAGTCCAGTTGGCGGGCGGTGGCGGCGAAGCTCTTGTTGCTGCAAGTCGATGCTCGAGACGACACCGGATTGGGCGCACCACAGCTCGCATGCTAATCAGCTGCGCGCAACCGCCCCGTGTCGGGCCCGCGCGTCTCAGGTGAGGCAGGACCAGAGCGAAGAGCGCACTCTTTAGCCGTGCGCTCCAACAAATTGGTCGCAACAAAAGTGCACCAGATAATAATAGTGAAACTGAGATTCATTCGTTTCGGCCGGACTCGATGCCAACCGGCGTCGCCCCTGAGCCTCTCAGTTTCGATTGAAATGTGCTGATTAAGCGAAAAATGCGACCGAGCCAGTGCATGGGGTGCAAGCGACACGAACGAGTGAGCCTGTGCGCCCGCTGCCACTTGGCGCGCAGGCTTCCGAGCTAACAAGCTTTAGCCGTGCCACCTGTGAGCCCGCTGCGGGCCAGGCAGTTGCACCAAATCGGCTTATCCACCAGAGCTTGCAATCCACTAGCCTGCAGCAGTTGTGGCTCGTTCGAATTTGAAACAACTCCAACTTGAGAGCCTCGTGTGCTCTCCACTTTGAATCTATCTCTCTTGTTTGCAAGAAATTCAATTTGGCATTTTTTTTCTTTCTTCCTGGCAACAACAGCGACAGCGCAGCACCAGCACTGGAAATAGCGATAGCAATTGCAAAAGGAAGTCCCACTTGATCTCGTTTGAGTCGCGTTTCCACTGGAATTGCCAACAAGCCGACACTCCAACCCCGGCCCTCACCATTCCACGCAAGACTCCATGCGAGCTGGTGGCGAGTAAATTGGGCAAGCGGGCGCGCGCCTGCACTCACCGGGCCGGCCAGAGATGAGGATTAAGATGGAGGAGAGGTGAGGAAAAAAATTGTGAAATCTGGCTGCCCGGCAGAGGATATGCAAGAGCAGGAGCGTGTCTGTCATTTAGACTGCTCGAGTGCGCCAGTCGTATTCAAGTTCGATTAGTCTCACAAAAGCATTGCGTTTTTGAACTTTTCACTCTTGCCACTGGCTCCTGGCTACGGCGACGATCTTTTTTGCATCACCTGAATCTTGAGCCCCAGGTAGACAACAGCGGCTAGGCCAACCAAATTGACTAGTAATTTCTATCTAATTTTGGGCAAAATGTGCTGCGGGCAAATTTGGCCAGTGGTGCGCCCGATTGCTCCTAGCCTTTGGGAATAATTCAAAGAATTCGGCTGGCCGCGCGTGCCCTTGCGCCCGTCTAGTCAACAAGGAGGCTGCAATTTGTTCGAAGAGCTAAATGAGCGAACGAGAGACGAGTCTTTGTTTTGGCACAAAGCCAATAGGGACAAAGTTTGAAAGGAACTGAAAGAATGCCAGTTGCGTAATGTCGGATGACGAGGATTTGCAATTGGGCGGGCAAAGATATCATTCTTGCTAATTCTTCATTTAGCCGCGGTCATTTCAATTCCAGTTCGGCCTCGCCTGCTTGCTGGCGCGATCCGACTGCCCCCGATGTTGATTTTTTCAGCTTGAGTCTGAGTTTGAGTTTCGTGTGCTTGCAGCTCGCCAATGTTGGCCAGTAATTGAGCCTTGCAGAACACACACAAGCACTAGCTAAGGCCGACGAGATAAGTCCAAGAGCGACATCAACACAAACAAAGAGGCAAAGAGAGATAGACACGAAAAACAAACAACAATATCCACACGAGCGAGTGATGGACGGTGCGATTGCTCTGCAACAATAACAATGACGATGAGCAAGATGAGCACGGTGAGCACGATGATGGTGGCGATGCAGCGTGATGGTAGTAGAAACTAGTGTGAGACTTGCAGAGGCCTCTTGCTGGCTCTTGCGCAACACCTCTCGGCAAACTGGGGCTATCTTTCACTGGTCCGGCCGACAAGTCGCTGCCTCTTGTTAATCTGCATTGGAATTCCTTTCTCTCCACTCGAGTTTGCCGATTGTGTCTGGCTTTGTATACATTTGCCCCTCGCTCATTGATGCCTGGCGCCGGCAACCGAGAACAACTGCGATGACGACGACTACAGAGACTGGCCAAAAACAGACGGCTGTAGCCTAGTGATGCAAAAACTATCTTGGTGGCCGAATACTACTGCTGATGTTACAAGAGGGCGGGTGGGCGCACCAACACAGACGCGAGATGCATCTCGCGAGTCGAGCAAAAGAGAGCGTCGAGATGGATAAATTCCTCCGAGTTTTGATCTCTGCCTCTCTCTCTCTCTCTCTCTTTTTATCTTTATTATTATATTCGTTTGCAAGCTCGTCACCCGCTCGGGCTTGCTGTTATCTTGGCGGACAATCTTTTCACATAAAGAGAGAAAGAGAGCTGGAGGACAAGATTAGAGAGGCAATAGCCTCCACTCGAGCTCAGCCAAAGCCCGGCGCATTTAGTCAGTGCAAATTTGTCAGTCATCTTCAGTCGTCTTCTTTGTGATGTTGTGATACGGATAGATCCACTCCATGAGACAGTTGTGTGCTATACGCGAAACATATATTTATATATCGCTCGCATTACATCACTCATTACGCAACTTGAATATTTGATAAAGACACATTTTCAGCCTGAATATAAACAGCCAATCCAAGTATTAGACGAACATGAGAGCGAACGGTCGAGAGATGGTCTGGGCGGAGCTCAATCATTTAACTGCCGGCTAGCGAGACAACACTGAAGTTGCATCACACTAAATGAAGCCAGACATCTGGCCAAAGAGTCGCTGGTACATTTTATTATATACTTTTGGTCTTGATTTGATTGCCCAGATACAGTGGATAAATCTGAGCTGGCTAGCGAGCTGGCAAGTCAGACGATACTTTGTCTGGGGATAAGTTCGTTTGGATGAGACTTTACCAAACGTTGGGCTCAACTCAGGATGACAAATTTGTAAGCCCCCAACTTGATCTCTCGCGTCTGTTCGTTCGCGAACTTGTGTGGAGCATCGAGAAATAAATAATAAGAAATCGCACACAATATCGAATCGGCGCACCGCCACTCGCACATATACTCACAATTTGAGAGCGTTTAAATGTGACAATATTTGTCGATCTCAGACTGGAGCAGGCCTCCGGTCAACTATGGCTGGTCGATCTTTATCTCGACTCGCCCAAAGTTGATCCAAAAAGCCAGCAAGCCAGCCAGCGAGCGCCCCAAGTTGCCGCCACTTGATCGGGGCACTTCCTCTCGCCGACTGGACGACTCTAAGATGGCTCGTCGTCGTCGATATCTAACGAGGTGAGATATGGAAGGGGGACCACGCGCCGACACGAGATGCTGGGCCGAGATAACACTGATGCCAATCCCCTGCCCGGCTTCGTGCCAAATCGATCCGAATGAGGTCTCGGTTCGCGTGGAGCACTTGGCCCTAAGCTGGGCCCAGCTAACGTCGCCAGAACTTGCCAGGCGACGATTTTCTCGCTACCACACACATTCTTGCAACAACAGCAGCTAATAGTCTCAGCGGAAGTTCGCTTGACGAAACACACACGCGCCTCCTCGCACGTCGTCTGCTGTTGCCAAAGAGTTGCCGGGCCAAACTGGGCGGCTCATTGTTCTTTTGTGGCGCGAACAGCCTCACATGGGGCCTGCTCAGAGCCACGCGACCCAAGTTCGGCACCGAGTGACGCGCTATTTGCTTGATTACATTCTTTATGTGAGCAACTGCTAGGCGGCCAGACTGACGATAGCGGCTTTCAACCCCTTTTGTGCGCCGCTAGAAAAGTTTTGTTTCCAGCTAGAGAGTAATTAGCGCCGTGTCGCCAATAGAAGAAGAGCAGACCCCCCCCCCCCCTCGTTGGCGTGTGATCCGTGCCACCAAACCCGACCATTCGGAAGCGCTCACAAAATAGAGCCAGATTATTAATCATCTCAAGGAATAGGCTCGTGCTCATTTGGTGGGCCCGGGCAAGTGGGTGGCGCGGACACCATGGCACTGAGTAGACGACACCGACATTCTTCTTGGACGTGAAATTAGAAAAACGAGCCCATTGTTTTGTTTTCTTTTCATTCAGCACATGCATGTGAATGGCTTGGAAGCTTCCGTGGACGCCAAAAGTCAACTAGAGCACTATGCGGCCATCATCGTCCCGGACGTTTAGACTGTGCAAACTCGCCAACTCGATGGAGAATATTACACTGCCAGATACTTGGACAATTGGCGCCATTATCTCGTCTGCTAGATCTAGTTCTATTGCGCAGCCCTCGCTACTCGGCTTCGTCTGGGATGGTGAAAGTCAATACATCTTAGCTCCCGCGACTGGATACCAGCTCGACCCCATGCAGTCTAGCCAAACGACAATTGGACATCCATTGTGCGGATATGCGCTATCCCTATTGAAATTATTGCCATTGTGCAGCGCCTATTTTGAGGTCAGACCAGAGCGGCCACCAAATTATAGCTCGATAGTCAACAGCAGGGACAAAGCGAATAACAAACACAACTGGCGGATTTTATTTCAATTTTTGCAACAAAAACAAAACTCGACAAACACACTAGCATAGAGACTAGCAATTGAATTGGTCGGATCTACAAGCAACTAAATTAAACGAAGCGAACCAAAACTGTGCGAGCTCGTGAAGGGAACTTTTTAGCAACAATGAGAGGCAGCAGTGGGCTGGCGACACTAGACCTCTGCTTCCTCATTTGAATTGCCGGGCATTGCGTAACTATCTGGTTCGCAATGCTTCCCGCTCCCCTGCCCGTTCTGTTATGCTTGCTTGCGAGCAAGGAATGGCTGAAGAGAGCATTAGAAGTAGAGCTAGACTTGGAGCTAGGAAAAGATTTAGAAACTTTTCAGAACTTTTGTTCTTTGCTGCCTCCAGTTTGGCTGCGGCAAGAAAATCTGGCCGGCCCAGGATTGTTGCCTTGAACTGAGCAGTATCTCTTCTGACAGAACACAGAGATGATTCATTCTCGCCGCTCGTCCGGGCAAGAAAGCACCATTTTGTCTCCATTGCGTGCCCCCTTCTCGCGCCGGCAACTGCAGTCTTCTCCAGCTAGGGGCGTTTGAAAAACTTCCTCGGAGGAAAGGAAAAACTGTCAACGACGCCGAACCGGAAGAGGCACTTGAGAGTCAATTAGTTTGGCGCACTTCTGGCCCGGGACGAAGAGAGTGGGCGCACGAGCCACTTTTTGCTCGGGGCGGCTATCGACGAGGTTGACTGGTGGAGTTGAGAGAGAGAGAGATAGGGCGAGAGACTAGTCAAATTCGGTCGGTCGTTTAGATGGTGACACAAACAGGATAACAAGAGCAAAAATAACGAAGACGATAATACGATGACGATACGCTCGGACTGGCCATTTAAATCGCGCCGACGCAAGTGGCAGCGAGTTTTGATTTGTGGCCAAAGAAGTGGTTGGTTTGTGGCCAGACAGAGAGGAAGCGCGTAAACTTGATATTCTCTCGCTCGCTCTCTCTCTCTATCTCTCTGAAAAGATTGAAAATCCTTATCGTTCAGCTCACCGGGGGCGCCCCCACGGCCACTGGTCGACAAACATCAAGCATTGCAGCGCTGCTTTGGTCCTCTACCAGTACATCGAGCCATCCATTCAGTTAGTCAGTCAGTCAGAAAGAGGCAAGACAGAGTTGTTTTCGCTGCTTTGCCCTCCCTCTCGTTGTCCGAACTATTCGTCATCTCGTGTGTCGCCGTGCTTGCTCATCGCCCAGTTGGCCGCACGAATACGCCTCCATCGATGGATTTGCAGGAACACAACTAGCTGCTACTTTGTTGCGCATCTCAGAGTGAGCAAGAGAGAGAGAGAGCGCGCGCGAGCCTGGCCGATAAACGATTACGACTGGCAGCGAGCTGATATATATCATCTCGCTAAATACTTTGCAGCAAAACTTGAAATTTGGCCAAAGAGAGAACACGAGAGGCTGATTCGCTTGAAGGATAACCTTCTCTCTGTCTGTGTGCCCCCGTTCGCTTGCTCGATTCTTCTCGTATGTCGTTCTGTATGCCATTCGATTTAGTTGGCCTGCCCGTCTGCATCTCGCTCTTGTGCCAAAAGTGCACCAGAGCTTGCTCAACAAATCCAGACGCCAACAGCCGGCCCAAGAGCTGGCTCGCTCGCTTATTCGCAACTTATTTACTTTTTGCCTGGCCGGCTTTATAGCCGAGCGCAGCCAAGTCGAGAAGGAGAAGAAGAAGAAGAAGCTGCAGCACAAGCAGAGGCAGAAACACCAGCGAGCCAAGTGAAAAACATTGAAGTTCATTTAAAAATAATGTTCAAACCAGAGGATAGTTTTTCACTTATAAAGAAGGCAACGGGACAAACGGACGAATAGACCGACCGAGGAGGAGGGCGAACACTTTCCACTGTGGGCGCACTCTCGTTTGTGCCATCCGACTGAGCCGGGGAGCGAACCAAAAGGCGCAACTTTGGCCATTAATCAAAACGCCAAGCAAACGCGAACGCGCCAAAGTACTGGACCCTCTCTCTCTCTCTCTCTCTCTGGCAGTGAGTCTGGTGCGATTAAGCGAGCGGACGAAGTGCAATTGTCGAAATAGTCGGTCGGCGAGACAAAAAATAACAAATCGACGCGGCGGCAGGCGCAACCACACCGACTGGCGTTGCACAACAATCGAGCTGCTGCTGAGGGGCCTGAGGGGCCGATTGTTGGCGTTTTGTCGCCCGCGCCCGCGACCAGTGCAGCGGCAGTGGCAAGCATGAAGTGCACACCGAAATCGACCAGAACAACAAATTCCGAGCCTTGTCTCTTTTTTCTTGCGCTAGTTTGCACTAACCTCGAACAACTGTCGGGACAGTTGTGAGTGTGTGCATCTTGGCTCGACACTTTGAACCAGCGCCAATTGTCGCTTCTCTCTGATTTGATTTCCGCTTTTGCGCGCGACCAAATGGGAGCCTGATTTGATAAGCAAATCGAGAGCGCCCGGCTCTTGTGGGTTTCTCTACACACGAACACTCTTCGCAGCAAAACACTGAAATTTGCCAAATTTCACACTTTCTGCATTTCTTATTGGCAGCTTCGCCAGTGAGAGACGTTTGGCGTGGGGCCAGTCAAGAAGACAAAAGAGACAACACCCTCGGCTCTCGTCCGCCTACTTGATTAGCGTGCCAAATTTAATGAGAGAGTTAATTTGAATGGCGTCGGCGGTCGCGGACTGCTCATAATGTAAATGAAATAAGCTTTCGCCCAATAATTCCCGCCACTTCTTCAATCGCTGTGTCATCGTGACGCCAGTCAAGGCGGCGAATGATTTATTCCGGCCTCGCCTGCAATCATCACTTTCGGTGCCTTTCGCGCTGACTCTTGACTGCAAGTCGTTGCAAATTTCGACAGAGCAACATTTCACCGGCTCTAATTTGACAGATTCAAAGTCCACGACGGCGACACTGACGACGACACCAGTAAAGTTTGCTCCACATTATAAACAAAACTCGTCTCGCTCCGGCCCACAGAGTTACTAGACACAAATTAGGCGCATCAAATGAGTGAATCGGCGCATTATCGTTGTGCAGATTAAGTACAACACATTGTGTGAGCCTTTTCATTTTCTGAGCTAGCGAAGCAAATGCGCCAACCAAATTGAGCTGACTGACTGGAATTCGGAGCGATCTCAAGGGACACTGGCCAGTTTAGCGGGCCAACTGAGCGAGTTAAGCGAACGATAAAACAATAATTTGATTTGGAATGCGTCCACTTGTTGTTGCTCTTGGCGTTGCTAATGCTTCAATCTAGCGTAGCAAGCTTAAGCGTGGAAGTTGACTGAGATTGTCTATAGAAGGGAAGGAAGGGGCACGAGAGACGCCAAGCGAACACCCTCTTGATGTGAGTGGAGTGAATTTTGTGGAAAATTGAAAGACGACGCGACGAGGACGAAGACGAAGAGAGCCAAGTGTTCGGGGCAGTGGAATCAAACAAGTCCGGGCTTGTGGAAGTGAGTTTCGAACAGCTTGAGGGCACACAAGAAATTCGAGCCGAGCAAAATACTTGGCGCCAGCCCAACCAAATCGAGTTATCTTGGCGCAAATTCGCCGGAACTCGATCGTTGCCGCCGCCGCTTCTCTCTCTCTCTCTCTCTCGACTAATCTCTGCTGATGCCAAAGATGATCCCCAAGCGAGCACCTCGCCCTCATCCTCACGCTCACTCACTCACTGGACGCAGCGTGGAATTCGAATTCTATCCTCTCTGGCTCAATTGTGAGAGTTTCTCTGCTCGAGAGCGCAACACCAAGCGCTCTTCTTCATCCACAAGTCTCTGTCTTGTGAGAGAAAAAAACTGGCCTCATGGTGCGCTCTAATGGCGAAATCGAATCAGAGCTCAAGTGTAGCTAAGAGTAAGAGTCGAGCCCCTTCTCTCATATTCATGGTGGAAATCTAATTTGAATATTCAAACGGACAAACGAGCAGCTCGCGCTCAAGGCGCCCCCTCTCAACAGACAATAAGCGGTCCGCGCGAGATGATGTTGCAAAACTTGATAATGGACCGACAAGAGGCTCGAGAGTATCGTGCTCGCACAACAACACAGTATCTCTTTTGATTTTATTTCTATATATTTATACCTAAGCTCTTGATTCGATAGTTCGAGACCATTGGTGTCATGACACAACCGAAATCGCGAGCGACGAGCACAAGCAAAAATAAACTGCAGACAGCGACGCGGCCGCAAGCCATGTCTGGCTTTAGCATAATCAAATGCCAAAAGAGACTTTGGCATAGCCAGCATGTTGTTTCTGATGCTTTTTGTTTCGTCTCCTCTGCTGATCGAGCTCAAGAGAAAGAAGAAGAACGAGAAGGAGGGCTGGCTCTCGAGTGTGTCGTCAGCATTTGTGCGCTTGTCCCCCGTGACGTGGGCGCCAACCGGCAGAGACCGGAGCGACAAGTCTCCAACTGTGACGCAACCGGGCGAAAGCGCATTTGTGTGAGCGGAATAAATAGTGAGCAAATTCGGTAACAGAGAGCGTCCTCAAGATGGGGGCAGGACTTGATCGTTGTCCTCGTCCTCGTCGCCGTCGCCGTCGCCGTCGCCGTCGTCATTATCATCATGTCTGTATTTATCTGGGCGCCGAGAAATGCTGGCCAGAGAAAATATATGCCCACCAGAGAAACACGCGAAGAGGGCGAGAGTGATGCCTCGGCTCCCCCATCATGCCTGCACTTTTTCGTGCTTGTCGTCCCGGTGTGATTGTGGCGCAACAAGGCACGCCGAGAGATAGCCAGTTGGCTTTGATTGAGAGCAAGGACAGACTGCACAACGGTGGCGTGCAACCGAGTAAATTGAAAAGAGCTTGTGAGAGAGAAAGAGGGCGAGAGCCTCAAAATGATGAGTCGCCATCTCACCATGGCCATCACTCTCGGCTAGGCCGGCCATTTTTCTTTCCAAGTCAATCTTGTTTGCCGTCGCTCGCTCTCCCTGTCTCCTCCGCCACTGCCCACACTTGGCTTTGTTATACTAAGAGAAGGGAACCAGTGGCGTATTCTCACGAACAAGTGGACTTGGTATCGCGCAACTTGTTATTGCAACAATCCGAAGACGAACTCGAAGAACGAGCAGTGAAGCCGACGCGGAATTGGACACAAAAGCGTAAGCGGACATTAGATAATGGTAATAATAACAACAATTGGCTGGCGGCAACCGCTTGTGCCTGTATGGTGGCCACGATAAAGTTGAGTTTGGGAGAACGATATTTCTCTGACGCTTTTGCTGCTGTGGTCAGTCGCATTTCGTCTCATTGGACGTGAATAACAAAACCAAGGGTCAGCAAAGCGTATGCTCGAATCATGGCTAGAATTGATACACAATTTTGCAATCATCTTCGCTGGAGATCATCTTCAAGTCACGTTTGTATCATTTGTGGACGGGCGCAAACTCGAACCAACAACTGCAAAGCCAATGGTCATTATATATATATATATCTCTCTCTCGCTATCTCTTTGCCCATTCGAACACGGACTCGCTCTCACACTTGCAAGAAGATGAACTTGAACTTCCCCCTTCAGCTATTCCAGTTCGTCTCATCTCGGCAAACCAATTGTGTTCTCGAGATTGACACAATCTATTCTTGCGCCAACCACTTTGCATCATCTCTCCTGGTTAGAGCTTATCAGGCATCATTTTGTGTACGCCAGCCAGCTCACTTGAAGGGATTCGAGTCGGACCAAAGCGGCAACCTGTTTTGTTCTTGTTTCATCAGCGTCTCTCATGAGAACAAATTCATTGCGCTAAATTTGTCTAGACAGGAGCGAAGCCATACACTTATTCCCCCTTGTCGTTTGCACACGTCCGCCATTCCTTGCGCTTGTGTGGTAGGATGAAATAATGAGAATATAAAAAAACAGATCGTAAATTCTTGAGAGGGAGAGAGAGAGAAAGAAATTCAAGAGTGAGCTTCAGGTTGAGTGTGTGACTGGCCAAGAGAGTGCCAGATTGACTTATGAGCTGGCCGACAGGTCACACAAAGAGCGCAACCGTTCTGGCTCCAACACGTCGCCTTGCTGCTCTCAAGCTTATATTATGCCGACTCGTTGGCGTTTGTGCGCCGATAGCGGTCAGTTTGTGCTTTTTTTTTCTCTACTCGCCTCTTGTGTAACAGATATGCAAATAGTCAGGACGAGACAAGACAGAGGAGAAGCTTGACCACACGACCAAGATCTGCCGTTTTCATCGTGTCGAATTTCTTGGCCATTTTTGCCAACTTTCGAATGCCTGCTGAGAGGCAACTATCCAAACTCTCCTGCTCGACGAAGCAGGTCGGGGGACAGTTCTACTGTAGCGCAGACGTGTCGAATGGAAGCTACTAACTAAGGCCACGGTCATCACCGACAAAACCACCACGAAAAGGTGACATTTTTCTTCTCTGTTCAATCTGTTAACTGAGGCGATAGATGCAAGAGCTCAAGGGGGAGGGTTCTCTACCTCAACTTATAACTGGCTCGCTCGCTCTTTTTGAAGTAATTTACTCATCCAATTTCGACTACTCAATCTCGTTTGCCCATTTCAAAAGCATGCTGAAGCCAACTGATGAAGTAGAATTGCAATTGATGAGAAAATGAGTCTCACTGATAGTGTGACAAGAGCGGAGAGAGAGAGAGAGAAGGGCCGTAAATCAGAGGAGAAAGAGAGCGCCTGATTCGATTCCCCCGACAGCTCTTCGCCCCCTCCGCCTGGTCTCGTTATGACCAGCTAATTTAAAAAATTCCGACTGTTTCTTTCACAACCAAATCTATGTGTGTTTTTTTATTAACTGCCCCTCGTTTTCTCTCGCTCAAGACAGATCTCGAGTCTCTGCTCTCGAAAAGGACGACACATTCATGCATGGGACGTGAGAGTGTCGCCTTGCCTGTTTGTGCCGGCCAGCGACGGGGCATGCAAGATGCGAATGCCAGACATTTCTCGCTTGCCCCCAACTGGCTTCATCATTCAGATTGAATTGTCACTGTCCAGTCTGCCTCTCTCTCTCTCTTATTTTATCTTTCTCGCTCGCATCATGAGGACAGGCAATTGCAACACTCACATGCACGTTCATATGCGAGTCCGAGCAAGCATACAAACTCGAGTAAGATTTATTGCACGCAAACTATGGCGCTGGTTGGGCTCTGTCGGAAAATGAATGAGAATATGAATGAATGAAATGGGTCCAATGAGGAGAAAGAGCGGGACTGGAGAGAGGCGGAGAGTTGTACTTGTGAGTTCAATTGTGAAATCAGATATTACCAAGTTGGCTGTCAAATTGAGTCGGCAATGAGGCACTCGCGGCCCCTTCCTTGCCCTCTCTCCTGGACAACGCCCCAGGCGAGCGGGCACACAAAAATGAAGGTCCAACTTTCGGCCATCTCTAAATCGGTCCAAGAGTGTCCGTGTGGTGTGCCTGTGAATTTACAAGGGCCAGTGCCGCCGAGTGGGCGGGTACGCGCACCATAATTAAATGGCAAAAACAACAAGTTGTAATTTTATAATCTTCGCCCAAATCTAATTGGATTCGCCGAACTAGAGTTCGCTCGCAAAGAGGAGAGTCTCTCTTGATTATTGCTTTTGCTAGGAAGCAGTAATCAAGAGAAGCAATGAGAGCTCCTCTCATTGCTTCTCTTTCGCCCACCGCGGCCCCTCCCCTAACTCATTTGGCGGAAGGAAGAAAAAAGAGACAGAAATTGGCCGCTGCTTCCTGCTGACCGGCTCGCTTCAAAGTCCAAGCGGGTCCACCAGCTCTCCCTCTCTCTCTGCCTCACATTGACAAGATTCATCTTCGTCAAAATTTTAATTTCCATTCGATAAAAGACTATAAACAGGCGAGCAGCTACGATAAGCTGTTGTTCACCAGTGTTTGTACGAGTCTTACACTGACCATTGGTCAGTATCTCGAATGGTTTGGCCCGGCCGGACGGAGACAAGAAGACTTTTTTTATTAGCCCACAATAAAATCACCGGCAAGCAGTGAGTAAGGAATTCTGCTTGGCCACTCTCTTTATCTTCTTCAGCCTGTTCCGATTGGTACAATTCAATTCGATCCCTAATCGGTTCCAGGTGAATGGAGCGAATCTCAGCGATCGCGAGCCCTGGACATAGAAGAAGTCCGACAGAGCACTGCTCAGCCGGCTGATTATGTTTGTTTGCTCGCTTGGTCGATCTCTCTTTCGTTCGTTTGTTCGCTCAACAGTATGCAGGAATGGCATATTCAACCTGGTAGAAAAATCACACTTATGCCCCACTGTTATGGCACGGGGCTCTCAGGTCTGACAAGAGAGTGCAAGAGCAGCAAAATCAATATGAAAAGAGGACGCCATACCTGATTTGGCTTATTGAAATTTGCAGGCATAAAATGGCTCCTCCTTAAATTTCAATTATAATTAATGAAAGTTTTTCAGAAAGTTAACAAACTTGGCACGGATGGAGTTCCATTAATTTTCTTCATCTTCCTCCTCCTCCTGTTCCTCAAAGAGATTTTGGGCAAAAAAAAAAAATTCGAGAAGTCCATCTATCTGCGCTCGGCGCTCGGCACTCGGACAATTGGCTTCGTCAATTCTACCGTTTCCTCCTTCAGTTCTCTAAACTGCTCCAGCGCCCACTTCTTGTTTGCTTCAACAATCTCCACCACCACGACTGGCCTGTAGGCCTGCACTCTGCTGGTTCATTATCATGGCACTACTGCTTGAGCAATCAACTGGCGGCTCCTGGCTGGCATGCTGATGGAATATATTGATGGCCACGCACACAAGGATGACAGTGAAATATAACCTCTTGAAGTGGGCCCAACTTGGAGCCCCCCAAACAGATCTCTCTGTAAGCAGCCGCGCGCATCCCTGACAAGAAGTGCGATGACAAACGACGATTATTAATTGAAGTTGTTTTGCGATACTTGAAGGGAAAAAACTCGCAAGGTGGACACACGAGCTGTCGAGATAAGAACAGCGAATAATAAACGAAAATTCCATTAGAATTGAAATGAAATGGTCGCAAGAACAAAAGTGTAGACAGGATGGAGCAGAAGAAGGAAATCTTTCTCTCCTGTCTTTTCCAGCAAACACTTACTCATACAACTTGGCTTCTCGACCTTAGTCGCTATCTCTGTCAATCGCTTTCGAGCAAATCCTGCCCGTCAACTCGCGATTTCTAGCTGCATTGTCTCTGTATTTCTCTCCCCCTCTCTCCTCTTGTCTATTCTCAATTCTCACACGAAACTTCAGTCCGAGGGACGCCGACTTTGAGGATGCATCATGATTATCATCACAAACGATTTTTGTCAGCGATGCGACGACCATAATCACCAGCATCTCTCTTCCGCCAGCCCCGTTTAGTGGTTTTGGCCATGCACCAAACAACCGAAAGCGTGACATTGGTACATTGTTGTTATTATTAAATTTGGCTCTCTTGCTAGCGTTCCAACTGCTGAATACTTTTTGCCTGTCAAATGGACTACAGCACAATCATTTCGATTGTTGTTGTCTGTACATTTTGTTCATTGACGGCAAATCAGAGGCTTGCATTATGTTGCCGTGTCATGTTTGGACAAGGGGATTTGGAGACAAGCGAGAACGAGCTCGCGAGATACAGAGAAAGAAAGTGGACGAGTCTTTGTTTTAATTTGCTGACTAAATATGTGGGCAAGTGTGCGTTTGGATGGCCTTCAAAAACGATCTCTGCCGGGCCGCAAAAGCATGGCTATGTGCATATCGAGATGCGTTCTGGGCCAATTGTAAGTTCTAGCCCATGGAGGCAGGATGGTGATGCTGATCTTCAAGTGGAGCTCGGACCAGGCAATCATCGCTGTTGCTCTCTAACGCAGCAAATACATTGCAATTTGTATGGTTCCAATCAAAACGACTGACGACCGCGACCTGGACAGGGCTCAGAAGCAGTCGATAGAAAGACAAACAAATAGTACAAACATTGACATTGTTTCTGTTTCTCTCACTTACTCTTTAGATTAGTGCTTTAGCTTTGCACGACAATCAAGTGGTGGTGATGTGCTTCGAGAGCATTGATGTGCTTCAAGAGCAGATGAGAGGACAAGCGGCGACTACGAAAGTAAATGTGGTTTCAATTATATCTCTAGCCTGGTTCGCTCTTCACATTTGCCCGGTCTATTTGGATCCCTCTGATGTGCTTCTTTGTCTAGTCATTGCGGCAATTCGATTGTGTTCATGCCTAGGTCTTTGAAGTTTCGTTCCATTGGAGAGAGACTTGCTGAAGCGGGCTCAAAAGAGACACAGGGCGGTAGAGAAGAACTCGAGTGAGGAGATCAATTTTCTTGCTCACTTGGTGTGGTCGCTCTCCATCATCTTGCAACCTGAATGTTGCAGATACAAGCACTCACCCTCTTTCGGCTGCAAAATGATTGGATTTGGCGCCGAACGCCAAGCACCGAATTGCAGGTGCCATTTTTTCGGCCTGGTAGACACTGCTTGCACACAATGAGCACTTGAAGCGGTGGTCCGAGCCAGAAATAGCCAGGGGGCTGCGATTCATAGTGCGGAGCTGACCAGAGAAAAAAGGCGAGACCGGGGACAAGAAGCCTTGTGTGGACTTCATATTGCAAATTGAATGCACACACACACACAGACACTCGGACAAACATGAGAGACAGAGCGCATCAAGTGGGCTAGTTTAGTGACTAAACTTTTCTGTCTCCAGCCAGTTGTATTGGGGGGAGGGGTGTAGAACGAGGAGGGGGACCGAGGAAACGAAAGAAGGCTGAGGGCTGAGGGCAGGCCAGTATACTCTAACAGCTCACGATCACACTATCGCGCCAGACTACAGCACTGGCAGTGGACGGAGGCAGTGGCCAGAGCACGAGACCAAAGATCAACAGGCGGCAATTTGCAGTTGCCTGATATGATGCACTATAATTATTATCTAGCTGCCGATCATAATCATCGTCATCGTTGTTACTGTTGTTGCTGCTCTTGTGTTGCATTCAAGGTTTCCATCCGCCCCTGATACCACCTCTAATACGCATGTGGAACCGTCGAATGGACGTAGAACACGCCGGAGATTATGAGACACTCCCGCCGCTTGCAAGTTCGTGTCGCCGCCAGAGCAGTTTCAACTCACAGACACAAACGGCACTAACTGTAGTAGAGATGGCTTCAGAATAGTAACACTTATCCATTGGTCATCTCGTGCTGACCGCATCTGCGCGCTTCCAAGTGCTCTCGCTCACAACAACAACAACAACAACCGACTGACCAGCAGACCAACCGAGCGACCAACCACAGCCCGTTTCCATTCCAATTGCGTTAGTCCGTTCGTTCATCTTCCTTCTGTTCCTTTGATGTGTCGCCCGGAGAGATTTTTCCGAATCAACACACAGTCAGAACTCATTCTGGCTCTCGGCCGAGCGGATGGGCCAGCGCGCAAGTCGCGCGGATAAGTTTCCCCAAATTGGCTAACTTGTATGCCATGAACGAATGGGGCCGCAGTAACGTTTTCAATTCCATCTCTATTCACAATTTTCCAACTCTGAGCGCCGCCCAAAAATGGTTAGAGACGATAACGACGAGAGGCAAAAGTTGGCCACGAGAGCCACGAGAGCAAATCTAAAAAGAGTCGCAAGTTATCTTTTGTTGTGTCTGTGTTTGTACGAGTCACTTCAGAATTCTTGCCACCAGTGGTTGGTAGACTTAGCATGGAAAATTGTTGTGTGTGTATGTTCTTCAACAATCACATCTTTGAGCTGCCGTCACCGCTTTCCGTCGACGAAATGACGTGGACGAGCGGGCGGAGGAGGACCTGGATAGAACGTAGAATTCTCACTCGACAGTCGAACAAAAGTATAAAAGCCGAAGCTTTGAATTCAATATTTGTATGTGTGTGTGTGTGTGTGTGCGCCTCGTGTCGAAATCGCTCCGCTTCCTCTCACTTCTTTGAACCAATAAAATAAAGTTAAACTTATTTGTGTGATAAATTTTGGGGCCCAATTGAGAATCTTTCACCTTTGGGTAGGGCAGACAGACGGGAGCAGAAGTGATTGTAATGTCGGCGGTATGTTCTCTGCTCTTGCTCCACTTACACAAACCAACTTGGATCAAGAGAGAAAGAAGGAGGCAAAAGAAAGAGAGCGAGTGAGTCCTCGTAGATGACACACAAACACCAACAACAAATCTCTTCCTTTGTTGCTCTAAATTGGAAAAGTTTAACAATCTCTGGCCTGACAAAGCGCATTTGTGCCCGCTTGCGCGTGTGGATGTAAGTAGGTCCAACCGGGCCACGAAAGGCCCCAAAGTTCGAGGAGGAAGCCAGTTGAGTGGAACATAAGTGATTCCTCGGACAAACATACCCGAGTTCGCCAATACAACTGTGATCGTCACCTTCCTCTTATCGAAACTTTGCTCGGCGAGCAAGTAATCATCATCATCTCACAGTTCGAGAGCAGAATAAAGGACTGGAAGTTATACGAGTTCAACGCCGACAACAAGCAAACATTATATTATTGATCTACTTGAACTCTCGATATCGGCACAGGAGTGCTGGATTTCCTTGCGCGCTCGATTACGTCTGCCCTTCTGTGTAGTGAATAATGAGAATCAAGTTTGATGAGATGAATAAGTAGCAGTGATGAGGCAGAAGAGAGAACGAGATGAGGGACACACAAAGCATGCTTGCGAAGAAATAACAAGCCCAGTCGAATTAAATTGAATTGTCTCCAAGGGTAAGCGGGACAAAGAGCTCTCATATTGTTAGCGCCCCCTCTCTCTGGTGCAAGCTCGTTTGTTGAAACTACTCTCACAATCGTTCAACATTCTGAGGGGACAGAGTGCAATCATGGCCATTGTCGAAAGTCTGCCAGAGTAATTGAAACGTTATCGCTTCTGTTTGGAATCGATGGAAATGAGCAGATGTGAGGAGGATAGAAGTGTTGTCGGAAAGCTCTGTCAAATTCAAGTTGGACTAACACATGCGAGAACAGACCGGCCACAAGGAGAAAAAACACTGCATTTTGAATAGATCTCATGAACACTAAGCACAAAAAATCTTCACCTATTTGGTTGTTTGTATGATTACACAATTTAAATCGATCAAAGTTAAATCAACTGAAAAGCGGATGTAGACAAACTAGACAAAAGAGAGATAAATATTGATTACTTACTTGATATCTGTTGTTGTTGAAGCTGTGGCTGTTGACAATTTGAGGGGCCAGGGTAGACTAGCACAAGGGTGATTAGCGCCCAAAGGCTTGTGAATATCATGTTTGATGATTGGACGAGTATAATTGGGTTCGCTGTTGGCTGGTGGCAGCGCTTGCTCTTGATCGTCAGCTCATCATATTGTCTTGTTTTTGTTGCTGGCGCTGATATTTGGTGCCCTATCTGGACATATTTGCATGAGTGGTGCTGAGCCAGTCGATGACGCATTGGCTGAGATTGACTTGTTTGCTTGCTCGGGAGCTTCTTTGTTGACTTCTAGGAACTTCATATTTATGCCGCCAACAAAAGTTTCTCCAAATTTCACTTTCTATCTTGCGGGTCGAGTATTGATTATTGAACTTGGCGCTGATTCATATTGCTCTTGTTGACTTTTGCTGTGTTCATTTTTGCTCTGGTGGCCTGCAATTCGACTATATCGGACAGCCTCTCTTGACGACAATTCTCTTCCCGTTCTTATTTTTAGTTTGACTTGATGTTGAAATTATGCCTGTGTTGATATATAATATTAGTGCTGTTATAATGGAAGTGGCCTTTCGATTGTGTGGTGGAGTGTGCCTCGTGGTTTGGTTTTATCTGGATGCCGGTTTCCGATTGTCAAGGAGAATGACGACGAAAGAACAAAAAGGCGAAAAACTTGACAAAGGGCGGGCGATGTTTGCACGTTTGCGTTTAATCCTCGAATGGCAAGCACTGACCCGGACTAAAATTCGCTGTCGCATGTGCGTAAGACAATTCGGCACCGATTGCACTAGCGAACGTTCTCTAGGACGCCTGCGCAGAACCCACACATCGGCTTGCTCAACGCTTCCAGTAGCCCATCGCGGCGCCATCTCAAGGCTAGTTATCGTAGCCAAAATCAACTGGGCACAATCAAGGTTTTCTTGTAAAATTCAATATTAGTAATGTTGAAATTAACAAGATCAGATATTAATATTAAAAAAAACAGGCTCAAAGCATCCTTTGCAGGTTATAAAAGCGTGTATCAGCGAGCAATCTCTTCTGCTGACGTTTAAAAATACAAGATGCCCATAGCCATTTGAATAGCGCATCTTGAGACCTAGTTGCAATTAGCATGAATGAAGTGATGAGTTACTTCGGCTAATCGGTGATGTCATGAGAAGTTTGAAAAAGTCGCTCTATTAGATTGATACCCAAAGAGAGTTCTCTCGAAGAATCACGGCACTTCCATTAAACTTGTTTTTAAATTTAAACAAACAATTTAGTCTATCGACTTCATCATTTGGCCCGGAGTCATGGTCGTGAAAAAGTCAAAAATGAATACCAAACCGGAGTGTCAAATGCATTTTTGTCATACGTGCCGATTGTATTAAGTTCGAGACTACAAAATTGTCTAGGCTTAAAGATAGAATAAGAACGCTACGAAGTAGTGTCTGAAGTGGACGAACAAGGATAATTATGCATATTTACCAGAGACCTATAAAGTGAATACGGTGTTTCAAGCTAGCGATGAGCTACGACAGATTTTGGCACCTTTCTAGCCCATAATGGTTTGAAACAATCTGATGTGCAAATGGTCCCGCCACGATACATTTTGGCTGTTTTACCGTCTACATCAAAAAGGTAATTTTCAAGTAGAGTCTCTGAACATGTGAAAGGCATCTCAAACTCATCATCAAATTAATATCTGAGATAACTGTGCCCGACACTTTCCAAACCATTTGTGCCATACTTGTTGGATTCTGAAAGAAACCAATCCGTATCATTATCTGATCTACTTATCTAATGACGTGATATGAAAACTATAATCTGCATTAGACAGCAATGGGCCGAAGAGTGGTGTATATTACTCTTTTTCGGATAAAAGACAATATTAGCGCTTGACCCTGCCGGACACTTTCAGGCAAATGGCAATACACACACCGAATACTTATGTAATAGGTATGGCACTTTGAGCCTGAAACTTACTCAACTTTCTTCTTCAAATAACACAGAAACCGCATGGCACGCTTAACAGGAGGCTTACTGCGAGCGCAGAGAAAAGAACCGGGCAGGAGGCACAGCAGCACAACACGTGAGGCAACATCTTGCGCCGCATCAGAGTCTGAATGTAAAATTCCAGCATGTTTGTCTTTTTCACTCTTTAATCTAATCGTTCTTGTTGTGATATCGTTAATCCTATTGAATTCATTAACATCATCATAATTGTATTTATCATTGTTTATCAAAGATTAAATCCATCATGTCGCCTAAAATTAAGAAATCGGCGCCTCAGACTTCTCTATCTGCGTCTGAGAAGCCAGCGCCTGGATACCTCGGTGTGGACCAAATAAAAAAGGGAGTTCTTGCGTTGAAAAAATATGTGAAAATTAGACAATCACAAGAATCGAAGCCAAAAAAAGCTAAGAATCTTCTCGAGGCCGGTGAGAGAGGATCAGAAAAATCTCACAAGGTTCTTGTCGATGTTGTCTTCAAGAACATACCGTCAAATACAAAGACATACATTCACAATATTGTTCTGCCACATCATTGGCGCCTAAACTTGGAACCAGAGGCATACGACATAGCGGTTTTTGTTCCGCATAGAAAGCCAGAAACAGAGGCACAACGGATCCAGTTCGAGAAGGACCGCGAGTTAGATATTGAAAATACACACACATATTATCAGGATTTATTCATGGAAAAGCTAGAGGAACCTATACGTTCCAGAATATCACGACTCATAACGAGCAAAGAGTTGGCCACAGAGTTCAACACCTTTCAGAAGATTGACAAACTCTCAAAGACTTATGACCTATTCCTGGCAGACAAAAAATTGATGTACAACAAATTTAATGCATTACCTCGTCGTTTGGGTAGAAGATTTTGGGTCAGAGAGAAGAAGGTCCCGCTAATTGTTAAACTGACAGCTCAAGATCTAAATGAACGATTCCAGAAAGTATTGAGCACTGAACCTTTCTATGTTGTCGGCAAGAGTTCAACAGAGAGAATCCAATTGGGTTCAACAGATCAAAAAACTAATCACATTGTTGAGAATATTCAAGTCTTCCTGCAAAAACTATACAGGCTTTACGGAGATAATGTAAGATTTGTAAAGCTAAGAAGCAATGAGGGTCTATCGCTGCCGCTATACGCTGATCTTACGACCGAGTGCTCCAAAAAAGTTACTATGAACATAAAGAGGATTCAACCTTAAACCGGTCGTTGGCGACTTTGATCTCTTACCAGGCAATGCGAAGATTTCCGTACATGCAAGTGGAACTGTCAAAGTTCTCCGCCCAGACACAAAAGCAAAGAGAAAAGTTCAGGACTCACCAGTGGAAGCCAAGCAAGTAAGAGGTCAAGAAAATGAGGATCATCAAGGATTGAACCACTGGGAACCTCACGCATGATACTTAGCGACATCCGAATAATTAATCTCTATACGATCTGATTAAATTTTATTCGACGAGTCTCCAATTTCACGATAACAAACAAAAAACAACTGAGACTGCAACCGCTCATAATTAATGTAGGCGAACGGTGATGATCTCTCTTAACGATCAAGTGAAGGTTAGTCCAGCCTCTTTGTAGGTGTTGTAGATTTTTTCGATTGCGTTCACGTAAGCTGCTGTCCTCAAGTCCAAACCAAGATTATACTTGGTTGCAGTCTTCATAATCTGCCTGGCTGATCTTTCCATCGTGTAATCTAAACCTGAAATGAACGATATCCTTTTCCGATGCACCTGAAATCTTTTTCTGGAAAGCTTCACTCGGCACGACTGGGATGCGTCCACCGGCACGACCAAAGCGCCGCTCTAGCGACTCTTGTACACTTTCCAGCAGATGATAATTGGAGTCGCGTTCATACTTAAACAGCAAACGCCCATAGCTCACGTGGTTCAAGTTCTTTAGCCACTCAAAATACGAGACTGTCACACCACCAGCGTTGATGTACAAATCAGGTATGATCAGTATCTTTCTGTCGATCAAAATCTTGTCTGCCGCCGGTGTTATTGGTCCATTGGCTGCTTCAGCAATAATCTTGCACTGCAATTTATGCGCATTATCTTGTCGTATTACCTTTTCGATTGCGGCTGGAACCAGTATGTCACACGGTTCATACAACATATTCTCGCCCTCGTAAGGTTGCGCTCCCGGAAATCCTTTGATTGTGCCGTTCTCTGACTTCCAGTCTTCAAGTTCCTTTGGGTCGATACCGTTCTCGTTATAGATTGCACCATCCCGCTCGGTGATACCAACAACCTTGGCACCAGCACGGTGTAAATATCTCATCGAGTGGAGACCGACATTACCGAAGCCCTGTATGATAGCAGTTTTTCCACCCCATCCTGGTGTAGTACCAATCAAACTCATATAATTAGCTTCGTTAATGAAATTGTCGACTCCGTGAAAGACTCCGCGGCCTGTGGCTGAAATTCGTCCGTGAATACCGCCCTGATTGATTGGTTTGCCAGTAACGCAAGCGTGCGAGTTCATATCAGAGTGACCAATAGTCTGGGCGTAAGTGTCGGCAATCCAACTCATCTCTCGTTCTCCAGTACCCATGTCTGGCGCTGGCACGTCCACGCCTGGCCCAAGGAAGCCTTTTTTACACAAGTTCAGAGCAAGTTTCTCGTGATCTTTTCAAGCTCGAAGTCTGTAAAGTCGCGAGGATTGATCTTGAGTCCTGCCTTGCCACCACCCAAATGGAACATCGACAACGGCGCACTTGAAAGTCATCAAAGCCGATAGGGCTTTAACCTCGTCAGCGCTAACATCAAGGCTGTAACGAATACCTTTGTGGGCATGAGAGATCAATAAGAGTAATAAGTAATTTGTTAGTCGATTTATTATTGTTAGAATGTGTGAATTCAGATAGCCTAATGTAAATAGAACGCAGGGGGGGGGGGGGCGCTAGAGTGAATGATGACCCACCTATCGCTCGCGCCATAGGGGTGGCGCGCTTGCGAAGTGCTATGTTCGAGTTCAAATTAAATTTCAGCGTCCGAGTGGTAACAAGCATTATAAAGCAACGAATTAAAAGGTTCAATAACTTACCTCCTTTGCAAGGTAAACTGTGGTGACTGTGTTGAGCACGCCACCCGTTTATAACCACATACTCTCCATTGTCGCGTCGGCAGTGGGAAAAGATACTTCAAGTATCGAGTGGCATGGGCCAATAATCTTCAAGTATCCATTTACGCGCTTTCTCTTCTCCTCTGCAGTCATTCTACCCTTGAACTCTCAACAAGCTTATCTTCTACAACTTGCCATCCTTTGTGATAGAAATACTCGACCATGTGAAAAAACGATGGATCTTCAGAGGCGGGCACATATTCCAGATGTTCAGGAATCTGGTGCTGCATCAAATTGGGGGTGTTGTAGAGAGATAATAGTGCTGCCGCAATGCCAATGGCACGTGACGAAGCATTAGCCCCATTCTGTTGGCAGCTAGATTTTGTCACTAATTGACTTGCTGCTGCCTTAAGACAGCACTTGGTTACATTCATGATTCAGTTTTGATATAATATGAGATGTTATTCTTTGTTTTTAGATTAAATTCCGATTAGATGAGTAGTGATGTTTAATTTTCTAATTGAGATATAGATAGAGTTGAGACTATGCAGGTGTGTAGGTGTGATTTGTTAGTGTAAAAAATTTGATATCCTAGGCAAATTTGTATAAATGCTTCTATGTCGCGTAACAATGAAGAGTTATATTCTAGTTATTGTATAAAATATAATTCATTTGTCTACTGTATCTTGTGTGATTGTGTAAGTGTGAATTTTAGTCTCTATGGTCGGGCCTTGGAACCATTTGAGCCCAATATAAAGTCATTTAATCAAAGCCTATTTAGACAAAAAATAACAATGATAACGTGGAAATATTTATTTCAATAACACACGAGAGAACGCTCGCTAGAGGCAAAGAATACGTCGACGACCACGATCGTAATGAACTTCATCAGTGAAAAGAACGCGCCTCTCTCTTCCTCTCGTTCATTTCGCGTTCGCTTTGTGTGTGTTCGCTTGATCCCGCACAGGAGTCTGCTGCACCTCTGTGTTGCTTCTCATTTTCCATCAGCCCTACACTACAGCCTCGTAACACACTCGACGTAACACGATAGAAGAGACAAGGAGATAGTCGTCAGACAACGCGACCTAGGCACACTTCTCTATCTCTCTCACTCACTCTATTCCTTGCCAAACTGGCTTATTTCACAGTTAACAAATACTTATTGCCAGAGGACTGCGAAGAAATTGTGATTGCATCCCCCCATGGATACGAGCGACTAGGTTTGTTGATGGTGGTCTTGCTGGATTGACTTCTTTCTCGACATGTCGGTAAAGCGCGCCTCTGCCTATCTCTTAGGGACGGGGCTGAGCAACACCGCGACTCGATTGTGTTACTATCCTCATCTTAAGTCGCGTCCTTCCCAGTCGTGGATATTCAAGCAGACACTCGACTAGTAGGCGGACTGGATTCTGCATTTGGATGGTAACATTTTGCATTCGCTAATTACATACGAGTTCTCTTGAACATCTGACAACTGGCGCAATTTGTGATGTGCAAACAGAACATGCGATATAATTGTCTCAGCTCAGATCTGTTGAGATAGCATCAAGTGACAATGTATCATTTTTGACTGATGCTAAACCGTCCCCTCATGGCAACAGCAACATGCTGCATGGACCAAGTCATGCTGGATATATTAAGATCTGATGTTTGACTAGATGGCCTACGAACGCCTTGTAGTTCAGTTACTCTTTATGATCGTCGATGGTCGAAATATTACGCCTCAACGATTAATCTCTCATAATGAGCGAGTATCTCAACAGAGGGTAAATGCAATGCAAAATCGAGAGCCACTATAGCGCCAAAACTCCATTGCTATCAGATCTCTTCTTTTTAGTCGAAATGCGGTCTCTATGTGCTCGATAAGTGATTTCAACTCTGGTCCCTTGACATCGTTCAATTTTGCTGACAGTAGCAGTGAGGCTCCCGGCGCAAAGCTTTCTATTCTGCTTGGTTATCAAATGTTTCAAGCAAAGCTTTTCAAAATATACGTAGGCTTGTGCGATAATCAAATAGTCGAAATGCAATTCAACACGTGCAATTTGGTACATCTCACGTTTTATACTACGTAACTTGCTAAGTGTTAACTGTAAATTTGGATAACGAGCTCGAAATTTTTCATTTAGCTCTCGTTTCATATCAGTCGGCTTGGACGTGATCAATCACAGAAGTAATATAAGAAGGGAATGCCAACACAGTGCTATGCTTGCCGACAACTAAGTCGGGGTCATCAAGTAGATTTGCATGATATGGTTGCTGTGAGAGATCAATTGTGCCCCTGTGATCTTGTTGAGAAAAATTTGTATCCTGTAGAGGTTGTTGATTAGTGACCGATGAATCGTATATTTGCTCTCTTGCCCTGAAACACCCACAATAGCCATGCGATTGGAATCCAATGACAGACAAATAATGAGATTTAGATCGCATGGTAGTTCCAGGATTGAACAGTTGCTGTTGCTGTAAGTAAAGTTGCAAATTTTCATTATGTTGTTGACCATGTGATGCAGCTGAATTAGGATCTACAATACACACCACTAGACATTATATCGTGGTCATACTGGTTAAAAGCTGCTGACCGAACTGGTCGCAAGAATATGCTTGCATAAGATATATCCTGATTGCCCGGCTTCTCCAAGCCCATCAGTGCAAACAGGTCTGTTGAATCTGAATGGTAATGGCGTGAATCATTGGGGTGAGCTGAATTCATTTGATTAGACGAACTCAAACCGCTAGAGCCTGGTTTGGACTGGCCATGTGCATAGCCTCGTCCGTGTGCTTTCAGTACGATTAAGATGCACTACTCCACTACTCGAGCCAACTAGACCCTTCGAGCTAACCACAACACCGCCAGTGTTGCAATTGACTGAACCTCCCGAAGTGTACTTGTCCGGAGTGTGGTCGATACCATTTGATGTGTGATGCAACTTGATCAGTGAAACTCAATATAGCAACAGGACCCTTCCGCCCAACCGCTAAGATTATACGCTTGTTGCGAATCCTATCTCCGGCACGATGTGATCGGCCGTCAGAGTGGGTGCCTGATTCTGATGCTCCACCGAACCTACTACATGTTGATTCGTCAATGCTATCGGTGCTACCGTCTTTCGTCCGACTTCTATTCGAGAAGCGACTGCTGACCGATGATAACCTAGAACGACGATCTTTACGGTTATTGGAGTCCTGTAGAGGAGGTAAAAGTCGAGATCTAGTTGACTTGGGTGCTTGCGTGTATCCAATACGACTGGTTTGAGCCAATACTCGAATCAAGATCTGTATTATGTTGGTTGAGTTTAATGTAGAATTGTTAGTCAAAACAGATCTGATATGGACAAGTTATACAAAACAAGTGGATGAGTATTCTAGTCGAATCAATGATGCCGTGCACGTACCTGAGTCTGTTTGCTCGCCAAGAGAGTCTTCAGCCTTTGCAACACCTTCTCGCTTAGGTCTCTGGCTACGCTTAGATTTAGCTCGCGATTCTTTATTCGACTGAACTTGGTCAGATTTAATTACAGGACCTTGGTGTGTATTTTGATTAGGACCTTCGAGGGAAATGTTCGACAAGAATGCAATAGCGGCTAACCTTCGTCTTGCTCGACGTCTTCGCAAGTCCAACGCCATTCGATAAGTGCATATCAATTTTTTTGTTTCTTAAATAGATCAATACAATAATAGCTAAGGATAAATAGGGAGTATGATTGGCGAGCCAAATCACGTTTGTGAGTTTCTAGCTCCTGACTGCGACTGAATGCCTTGTGAACAATATAATAAACAAAGCGCGAAGCCGAACACATTTTCGTGTGTCATAGAAAACTCCAGCTCACAACCTGTCAGTCAAGGCTTCACTGTGGCGGAACGTCGATAATAAAAATTACCACCAACCATTACGACATCAATGAATTAACCTCTTATTTTTTAATGTTCGGGAATCACTATCAATAATATTGAAAGAGAGATATAAGTATACATATATATATATATGTACATATTTTAGTCGGACTATTATACTACATAGAATATGGATGAAAGTACGAAAAAAACCGTAAAAATCTATTCCCTTGCTGCGTACAAGAGCTGGCCCACGTGATGCAGCTTGGCCAACTAGATTAAAAGAGGAATATATGTCACTAATTCAATATGTCAAGCACAATAAAGATAATGATTCGGATTGGTTTTCATTTAGAATCGAACAAGGATGGCACCAAATGGTTTGGAAAGTGCTGGCACATTCAAAACTAACCTCAAATATGAATTTGACGTTGAGTTTGAGATACCTGTCACATATCAGAGACTGCACCAGAAATTACTCTTCCAGAGCTAGGACGGTAAACAGCCAAAATGTATCGGGGCGGCAAAATTTGCACTTCAGATCATTTCAAACCATTATGGGCTAGAAATGTGCCCAAAATTTGGCGTAGCTCATGCCATGGCATTAGGTTTAGCACCGTGGCTCGCCGTCGAAGTACCGGACTTGATTGAGAAGGGCTTCGTTGTTCATGGGAAATGAAATCTGTCTTCTATCAGTTTATAAAGATAATAATTGATATTTATTTAAACTGAATTCTTATAACATTTCAGACACTACTCTGTAATGTTTGTATTTTATCTTTCAAACTGTTGACAAATTTGTAGTCCTAAACTCAATAAACTTAGTACGCTCGGATAAAAATGGAATCGCTACTTCGGCTTGGTATTCATTTTTAACTTGTAGACGATTATTACTCTGGGCCAGATGATAAACTGAACAGACTAAATTGTTTGCTTGAACATAAAAACTAATAGAATAATCTAATGGGCAGTGCAGGCTGATTGATTGCATGTTCTGACAGTGCTGCAATTCTTCAACTGAACTCTTTTTGGTATCAAAAGACTAGAGCGACTTTTTTTCAAACTATCATCACACCGTTGAATAGCTGAATTACCTCATCACTTGATGTATGCTGATTGCAACTAGATCTCAAGATGTCTATGGCGTTATTCAAATGATTATTGGCATCTTGTATTTGATATAAACGCCAACAGAAAGGATTGCTCGCTGACTCTCTTTTATGCATGTTTTTAATGGTCTGCATTGGATGCTTCGATGATAGCTTTATGTTAATGTCAGCGCTCGTATTTTGTATCCTTCAATATTAGTATTAACCTTGATTGTGTCCAATTGATTTTGGCTACAATAAATGAGATTATACTGTGTCGGCGATGAGTTGATAATGTTCGATGCACATTCCGACAAGATCTGGTCCAATTGGTCAATAGTAGTTTTAACATCCACTTCTAGTAGCCAGTCCAATTCGCTCATCTTCCTCATAAAAAGGGAGTCTCAGAAATTGACCAGATATATAGATACTGCCGATGAAATAGAGGATATTTTGTATATTGTTGGTCAGATATTGACAATCTTTATGCGCACCCTGACCGAGACGCTGGATATGTTTACGTAGCTTTCTCGCCACCCTTTTTGGTCGCACGCATCCTGCCAATTTTGACAGTCACTGTGTGGCAAGCAAGGCGTGACAAAATACCCCCACAGAAGAGATCATAGCGCAACGAGCTAACATGACTCGAGAGAAAAAGTTTTTCAGGAGAAATAATAATTCAAACGAGAGACATAAAACTATGACAAATAGTGTATCATTTTTAAATTAGTTAGTTTATTTAGCCTTAATTGGAGCCTCGAGGTCTTTCTTGGTTGGACCCTGTAGTAGAAGGTAGAATTAGGAATGATAGAGTTAGTTTCGATTGTATAGTTTAGGAAGATCAAAATTGAAGTTTGTAATATCAAGTCAGTAATTGCTACGCTTATCCTCATGTACTCAGACTGGGGCGGTAGCGCGTCATCATAGATATATCGCATCAATGCGTCTTGATTTTTGAACTTACCATGAAGGCATTCTTCTCGGCATGAGTCTGGAATCTACCGTGTCCAAACTTGGATGTAGTATCAATAAACTTGAGTGAAATCTTCTCAAGAGCGACTCTCTTTGTTTGCGTGAGAAGAGACTGTTGGAAAGGTAGGAGAAAGAGATTAGTTACTCATTCATAGACAATCTAAATGTTTAGAGAAGAATTATCAGTCCTATCATTGTGTAATCACTGCTCATGATGTTATAAACATTTTGGCTCTATGATATGTTTCATCATTGAAGGTTACGTGAGAGAAAGCGGAGATTTGAGACTTACCTTCCTTAATGTGAGGACTCGCTTCTTCGGTCCAACAACACAACCTTTGATCATGATGTAGTCATTTCTGACCTCACCATAACGTGGGAAACCGCCCTGTTATTATGGATGTGATAGAGAAAATGTGGAGTTAGAGATCTGTGAACAGTCATAAGAGAGTAAAATAAGTTTTTGACGAGAGGTTACCTCAGTCCGCCCTAGTTTATCATCAAATTTGAATCAGGGGTTCTAACCGTACACATTCTAGTATTTATCAATCATCGGTAAATGCATGGAAAGATATGAGGAGGAAAACTTACCATTGGGTAATCGATTTCTCGGTTGTATCATATTCGGTTGCGGCGTTATTCTTCACAAGCTTGTTGTCTTTCATGTGGTAACCTTTACCAAGACGGTAGATCTTCTTGTTGATCTCAGTTCTGTGATGGAAACCTTTCTGACCAGCACGAGCAACAGTGAATTGGACACGACTTGGATGCCAGGCACCAATACAGGCGACCTTACGCAGACCCTTGTGGGTCTTACGAGGCAACTTCTTTGTGTGCCAACGGCTAGTAACACCTTTGAAACCGCGACCTTTCGTGACACCAATGATGTCGATCATTTCGTCTTGGTCAAAAACGTGATCGACTGGAACTGGCTTTTCGAAATGCTCACGAGCAAAGTCGACTTTTTGAGGCACAGTGCCACCATTTAGTTGAACTTCCATGATATGAGCCTTCTTTTGGCGCTTTTTCATTAGCCTGGTCTGGTGTGGGCAAGCACACGAACAACTGAACAGTACTTCTTGATGTGAGCAAGGTCTTTTTCGATGTCTTGACGCCCAACTGGGTCTTGCCACTTCTTGGCATATTTAGTGAATGCCTTCTTCTTTGATCGGTACCTGTAGATTGAACGTGAGTCGTGATAGAGGGTGAATGGAAATTTTGAGTTAGCAAAGAGGCCTCATCATGAATTGTAGCATCCACGAGCGGAGACAGCTCTTGACTAGTGACTAGATCACTGAATTTGAGTTGTTAGTCTCTGTAAGCGGCCATTGTTATGAGATTCCAGATGCTAAAGCAACGGACATCTCAGGCCGCGTGTTTGACTTTCTTAGACAAAGAGATTGTTTTAGGTAGAAATGATTCAAGGCTCATCAATAATGATGTGAATAGAGAACTTACCAATTCTTGTAGAAGCGACGCTTGCACTCTTCGGACAAGTGCTCAGCCCAGACAGTTTTGAGAGCGCGCATGCCTTTTGGTGTTTCAATGTAGCCAACAACACCAACAATCACCATTGGTGGCGCCTCAAGGATTGTCACGGCCTCAACAACCTCTTTCTTGTTCACCTTGGAGCCCGGTTTGTCGACTTCACGGACAATGTGGGTCATACCAGCCTTGTAAGAGATGAAGGCTGTGAGGTGGACTGGCTTTGAGGGGTCATCCTTTGGGAAGGCCTTGACTTTACCACGATGACGCTTAGATCTTTTCTTTGGGGTGAAACCCATGTGACCGTGACGCGGTGCTGAAAACTTACGATGAGACTATAAGATAGGATGAGATAGAAGGTTTCGGATCGGATGGGGTGGAATATTTTAGTTAGAAATCTTGTCTATGAGGAACTTTGGGTGTTATTTAAATCTTACTACCAGCAGATGAAACTTACCATGATGATCCGTGTAACTTTAACTATATACTAAAGGTTTAATAGAAATATACTTGTAATAATGATATAATTGTAATAAGGTTAGTATCTGAATTTATAATTCAGAATAACTCCAAATCAAATGATACATGTGCTCGCCACAAAGCGCAGAATGGCGTATGGAATAATGCCGACAAGAAGAATGCTCGAAATTCTCGTGCGCTCAACATGCCCGAAACTCACACATGGACGGAAGCGTTGTGAGCGGCCCTGACTGTACAACTTGGCGAGCATGCGCACGTATCTGAAACACAGAAGTGCGCTGGAATTCAAAAAAAAAGCGCTAATTTGAATTGCTCGATCGAATTACTAGTTTTTAAGTATATAGAGCGACACTTTAACTATTTCGATCTATTTGAGGAAATGGTTCATCCATACAAAAGAGCGGATACAACAAAGAGTTGCAATAGTTATATTAGATGCCATCGGTCTAGCCCGAGTTAACACTATTAGCGTTGTATTTATTGTAAGCATCCAACATCTGATTGATTTCATTCCTCTTCAGACCTTTCACTTCTAAAATTCTCTGGAATTCAACAGAATTAGATTCCGGTAGTAGCTTGAAGTAACTTTCTATAAAGCTATTGACACTGCTGTGCGGAACAAGCACTACCTTGAGAACCATCTCAGCTTTAGACATGCCTTTAATTGCTGCCTTAGTATAACTAGCTGGGGCAGTCTTTATATCGGAATTATGACATGGTAGATCGACTAGGAATTTTTTTAGTGTATGTGTATCGAGCAACAGTTGCTCAGCACCTCCTTGGCTGAGGAGTTTGCACCTGAATAGATTAGTGATATATTTGTGTGTGAATAGGGTTATGAATTTGTTGGACAATTGCACAAAATATTTGCGTCCCTCCTTCAGATGATTTCTGATGAGTGGTAACTGTGTTTGCAAAGAATTGATGATATCATCTACAAATTGACTGTGCTTAACAGGTGTCTCGACCGATGACCACTGAGTTTTTACCATTGCCGAGAATGCCGGTTCACAGTTGAACTCTATATGTTGGATTAATAATTGGATACATCCATTAATAAGCTCATTGAAGATGTCGAGTTCAGATTTCAAATCGATTCTTGAAACTAGAAACTGATTGATCCTTTCTTTGAGCTTTTTCTCGAGTTGTTGAGTTGTCTCTAAACAGTAATCGGCAGTTAGTATGACAGAACAAACCTGGATAGGCTCTATCTTATTGCGTCCAGGGTCATCACGATAGCAAACTTTGGAGCAAACCTGCAGCCCCATACGTCGCTACGGAGAACATCTTGCCACTCTGGTGCCTCATATGACACTTTATTCAATGGTAATGCTGAGTTAGAAGACGGAACCTTCAGATGCATTTGTAGAACTTTGAAAGCATAATCTTTCAGGTATCTCTTAAAAACTTCATGCAAATCAAGAAGGGGCGCTTTGTTTGGAGTTGCACACACTGTACTAGACTGTTCTTATATTGTTGGAATAGCTTATTGCTAGATGGAAAAACAATACTTGTTTGGTCTTTTTTAGGTGCCTTCATTAATTTTTGATGCTCATCCCCGAACTGCTCGAGGAGTTTCTGTATCGCTGACTCTTGAGCTTTGATGAATACAGATGAATATGGCTCGAGACAGTCTGATATGATTCATCAAAGTTGTGTAACTGACTCTCCAAGCCCTCTTTCAATTGCAGAGTATCACCACCGAATCTCTTGCTAGAAGATTTTCGAATGCTGTCGTCTTCGTCATACCAAACACGTATGAATCTAGATTAACCTCGCTTGGATAGGCGTTCATAACTCGCACCAGACTTTCTCTGGTTAGACGACAAAATTCAACAGCCATCCTTTCGCTCATTTGCCACGGAGGTGGAAAAAGAAACCCGTATTTTTCTTCGAATTCTAATAAATGTTTCTTCAACCATGAATATCTCTTATCAACACCGTTGAGTGAGCTCATACTGATTTGTGAATCCTTGAATAAGGCACTGTATTCTGTGAGTTGTAATTCTAGAAACCAATTGATGGAGTTTCTCTCTAGTATCTTCGCCCAATAATGAGACAACTAAACATGCCTCAGCAATAAGTTTTATGTCTTCTTTGTTGATTGAATTCTTGGCGGTGGGAACTTCAAAAACACGCTTGAAATCAAAATTGATCCTTTCGCTTATATTATCACAAAGTCTATCTATTTCACTGGACAGATGATTAATTTGTGAATGTGTTTATAGCCCAGAAAATTGCTTCATTACATCCTGTATACCTGCCAATATTGATGCCGTCTGTCTATACTCGTTCTTATTGTAAATTTCTTTTAACTTCTCAACACTCTCCACTAGAATATGTAAATTATTTAGCATAGTTACAGCTGATGTTAAATTTCTTTTAGCATTATCTAATTGCTTGATGTCACAAGTGATCTGATTCACTGTTTGTTCACTTTTTTTGGCCTGACATTTCATATCATTAATCCGCTGCATCAATTCACTAATAATAGTGTTGCCTTATCCAATTCATCACGACCATCACGTTCAATGATGGTCTGACTACGAACGGCTGCACTAATCTCTTCATCGTGTTGTTGTATCTTATCACGAACACTCGCAATGTGTCTTCGATCGTAGCTAGAGATTGTTCATTTGGAAACTGTTTGTTTATGCAATCGATGACATCAAAGTCTGGATCCTCAAAGTTTGGCTCGTAGGGTGGCATCGTGGCACGATCAATGTAGTCATATGTAGCTCATCGAATCATCTTAAGTCCAATAATACAGGTATGCGAGCAAGCAACACCAAATACTTTGAGTTTGTTGTGATGAGTTTATTTTGCATTTTTTTTTGTCATTTGTTGTCAATGTTTACGCAAAGGAATTATTTGTCGCAACAACCGCAGAGGTTTTGGCTTGTCCGCTATGGGCGTGCGCAAGATTTGGGCGCCCCTTACTCACTGTGAATCGGCCAACACGTCCAAGAGCGAAGACAATCATCAATGCATGTAGCAATTGCGAGTATTCTGGATCAAGAGGACGTGATGTCGGAAATAGCTATCGAATGATTCATTTTGCTACAAATTTATTTCGATGCTTGTTAACGATTAGCAGGGATCCAACATGCAATAGTTATTATGATGATGAGTAACGCTGTGATTCAATGACGAAAAAGGAGTCATAGCAACCAGACAATGGCTGAGGAAATCTACCCTATTGTCCAAGGCGAATATCTATTCTTGCATCCGCTAATTGGTCCTATAAAGCTCACTTGCAGAGTACATGATGAGACGATGTCTAATTTAACATTCTCTAGAGGTTAAAAATCAATTTTGAATTTCCATCTCGCTTGGACGCTGAGTGACTGGTGCTAGATTGTCTGAATTGAAAGTTAAAGATCGAGTGCATAAATTAAATAAAGAGAATGGAGCAACGATCTAGAATCTAATCGTTGTAAGCGCTCTGAGATTGATCCACTTATGCAATTTGCATTAATCAGAAAATATAAGTCGAGGTTACAGAAATTTCGTCTAGCCGCCAGGATTGACTGATCTCATTCTTTCGTAACACATCGAGCTAATCAGTAATGATTTCAGATAACTAATCGTCTAATATACTGGTATAGTGAGCGCAATCAAACACTAGGTATGGTATGTGCTTGATCAAAAAGTCTAACGATACAACGGCAAGCAAGGGATTACCTGTGGCTGAAGCTGTTCTTTTGCCTGATAAAATATTAGTTGGTCGCTCGCGTGGTGGTGGTTGTGCAGTTTTTGAACTGATTATGATAGGTATGACTAATACTGATGATTAATGGTATCCTCTAGACCTCAAACGAAACCCTTCTATTGCACAAGCTCGCAGCAAATATAATGCTTTTCACTTTAAAGTGAACGGGAACAGTTGATACCTCGAGCCCTCATGCTCTCCTCACCCATCAAAATATACATTGAATTCAATCAATGTTTTCAGTGCTCAGCCGTAGCATGAGTAATTGGCAGGACTTTACTGGCTCTTTCATGTTTAACTCCGTCTGTGTAGAGTGATCCAACGGCTCTGGTCGAAGGTAGGAGGTAGCGAAGAAAGCTTGAGCTGAGGATAAGGCAAAGAAACATAGAATCAAATTGTTTTGGTCTTATTTCGCTGGGCTTCAAATCGATAAAAGTTTACCATCCGTTTATTGGTGCTATAATTATTCACCACTTGAGTTTAGTGTAGTTTCTAGCAGAGTTATAATCACCTCGGCCGAGTTACGACGAAAATTAGTGCCATCACTATCTAATTGCTGAACTCTCAGTATCAATTAAATCACATTCACAAGTTTGAATGATTTCCGTCTAGTTGATCGAGCAACGCGTTGAAGGGGGACAAGAAGAGCACAGATTCTTCGGAACTTGTAAGCAATTTGTCTCCAATTTGCGCATAGCTTCCGGTAATTTTCATGCTTCGCATCCGTTCCTAGATTTTGCTCTGTGAAGAACTAAACTTAGAAACAAAATTCGAAAAAAAAACTATGGATCTTGCCAGAAATAATGAGTTTAGTGCAGCCAAACAAAACACAAGAATATCAATAAGGACAAAAGCAAAGCAAAATGATTATGATCATCTCAGCGACTTAGACACAAAATCAGCGAAAAAAATGTTCACCCACTGGCCCGGACTACTACTCATGGTATTGATAGTGTCACAAATTCTTATCTTGCACATGACTTACAATTGTCAAGTTGAGGGAGGTGTTCTGATGCGAGTTTGTGACACAAGAGAGGTAAAGACTGTCACCAGTAGAGTTTGTATGCTATATAAGCGAAATAAAAACTCAGATGTCAAACTTGACAGGCAAGGAAACCTGAGGATCACCCGACAGTCAAAGGCCGACTACTCTCCAGCTGAATTGGCCAGTGTTTGTTGTAAAAGCGGCTGTCCGGCACACTATTTTGCCCAAATATGTTAGAGAGCACCTCCAATAAACCCAATTTGTAGTTCATCTTATACAGCCGACAGTCATAAAAACAAACTACAGTCCGCCTGATGATAAACTTGCCCTTTTATAGACTAGTCTCTTCTGTCGTATCCCAGCACCGTGAAAAAGTTTGTCGTGCTTGAGAATATGAGTCCACAAGTAGATCTACATACTAGATTGACGCCTGAATCGTGTAAAAGAGATTAATTTGTAAATACAAATAACTCAATCGAAATCAGAGCTCTACTTGGCTCTATACATTCATTACAGAAATTATCATCATAGCACCCGCACGAACTAGACAAAAATTAAAACAATAAAAATGAAGGTATGACATAGAGAGAAACGTGTTGATATAGCTGAATTCTTTTTATTTGATTGTTCCAAACCGATTCTACAAGGTCAAAAGACAATCATAGATCAAGAGTATGTATTTTACCCTGAACCGAGATTTCAATCTTGGCCCATCGCTTTCACAAAGGGCTTAATAGTGCATCCTCCATCTATAACAAAATCTGATCCAGTTATAAAGGATGATTCTGGCGATACCAAGAAGGTAACCACACGGGCCACTTCGTCAGGCTCGCCAATCCGATTGGTCAAACATGCGCTGCCAACCGTTTCACGAAACTTGTCAACTTCTACTCCACAACGCGTCGACATAAGTGTAGCAATGGGTCCCGGCGAGACTGAATTTACTCTCACTTCAGGAGCTAGATCAACTGCTATACACTTAGTGAACATTACTAGTGCCGCTTTTGCGGTGCAATATGCAAATCCGCCTCCAATACATTTTGAGTGCAAGTTAGATGATATATTCACAACACAACCTTTGGAACTTTTCAGATAAGGCACAGCAAGATGTGTGAGCTGGACGGCAGAGTTTAGATTAATCTTGATCAAGTCCTCGAAACAGTCGTAAGCTTCAGTTGACTCAAAACTGATTGGCTTAAATAAACCTGCGTTGTTGACCAATATATCGAGCTTGCCATAAGCTTCTATTGTTTTGCTGATGAGTCTCTCAGATGTCGCTTTGGTATCTTTGAAATCTCCTACAACACCAATGGGCTGAGTGTGAAGAGGTGATTGCAAGAGCATTATTAATTAGTGCAACACGCTGAAAGAGATAGAAAATGGTCAGAGTAACTATAATAAGGAGAGATTTGTGAAGAGTTTTTCTTGTATGAAAACTTACCTCATAATTTTTGGGCGATGCTTCTAGACATTTATGAATTGTTTTATTGATACGCTCCTCATTAGTACCGTGAATTGTGAGTTTACATCCAAGACGAGCAAGATCGATGGCAATAGCCTCACCGATTCCAGCACTCGAGCCGGTGATCAAGGCGACTTTGTCTTCCATCTTTCAATTGTATTCAGCGTTTACCAACTGATAGTGTATCGATTTAATACTGGACAGTTTCAAGATATACAGAGGCGGTGATAAAAATTTGTTCGAGCTTTGACTTGTTTTCACTCTACTAGCTAGCTAAACGCAGCTGTTCGGTTTAAACACGCGGCTGATCGCTCGTCTTCTCGATCCTGTTGTTCTCTGCCCAGACCCTAAATTCATTTGAAGCCGCTATCTTCCAAGCCATGGAGACAAGATTTCAGGCTTACAAGCTCGTCAATACGGCCCTCAAAGACAACTTCTGCTATGTCTATTCTATCAAGCTATATATGGATTCTTGGAATTCGGGCACAACGCTTAACTTCTCAAGAGAGCCTGTTATATCTTTAGTAAAACTGTGGTAGGCTAGGAGGCTTCGTCGCATTCTAGCTGGCTGCTTTGATTGACCGTTCACGCCTGGAGTAGACCGCATATCACGTGTTCATCAGGCTATCGCTATGGAATCGAGTAATGGTAAGGTCCTCGTTCTCTGGCACCAGCAGAGTCAGTAAGTTTGAGTCGCAACTCAGCTTTGTCTTAGAACGGGTGTCTTAAGATCAACACAAAAATGGCGGAATCTACGTAGATCCAGTCGAGCAAAAATCAAATCTTGTCTATGATTGACCAGTGCAAGCACAACCTTATTTTCAGAATAACTCGGCTCGGTATAGAGATTGATGCAAACCACCACCTCTCTTGCCTCAGAGGCTTTCATCAGCACTATAGGGGGCGCTGTCGTTGACTAGTGATTGTGCTCTTTAAACTTTTGCTGCAACAGAATTGATGAACAGGGCCTAATCAAACATATGGGAGTATTCTCTGTGAAGCTGAGTGAAAAGTGATGACGGATACAAGTCTGAATGTATGATGTGACCTAGCCCGAGACGACAAACGAATCATAAATAGACAACAGGGACAAAGGTTGGTTAGTCTAGTGATGTTGTTGATGTCTTGAGGAATTGTATGTCGCTCTCAATCAATGCGTCACTACAATTTAGGCTAAGCTGCAAAGCTGACCATCTTACTACCTAATTACTCTAAGAAAGAACAACTTTTGAATGAGAAAAATTCTCATGCAATTCTCATAGCTAAGTTGCCGCGCTGAAGTTTAACAGTCCAAAAAGCTCACGCAGGTCGTGCATTTCAACGAGCGTGTATCATCGTCTCGTCGAAAATAATAATTCTTAACTAATAGATGATAGTCTAGTATTATATAATAATCCAATATGAAGAAAGCCTTCAGAAAGTCTCTAAAGAGACAAACATCATTAGGAACTTATTATAAGAATCATAGCCATAACAAGAGCGACATTCAATCCATGTCAAATGTATCAAATAGACCAATACTCTGGCACGCCTTAGCAAAGAAATACAAATTCAACTACCCAAAAGATTGGTATAGAATTGAAGCACATTGGCTGGACCAAATAGAGAGCTTCCAAGAGCAACCAATTGATTGTCCAGGTAGAGATGGCAAAATGAATAACGCCATAACGAGAATATCGCAGTGCAATGAATCCTTCCAATTATGCAATAGCCTTCCACGATCTTTCATAGTACCGAAGGATCTTAAAGATGTTACCTTGATGGACACTATGTCGACTGTTATCAAAGATCATAGAGTACCTATTATTAGTTATTGTTGTCCAATTGAGTATCGTCGCAATTTTATTATCCGTTGTGCCTCATCGGATCAACAACAAAGAGTCATTGACACATTGTCAAAGGCTGTCAAACCGTTGAAAGTTTTTAACTTAACTTATATCGCACCAAATCTAGAATCGATTGATTCAGCGCACAAGAAACTACGTGATGCCTGCCGTCCGAAGGATGAAGATCAAGCATCCAATTTTATGTCTAAATCTGGAAAGTGGCTAAATATAATAAGTCGGGCGCTTAAGATAGTTGATGATACTGCCAAGACACTTCTGACAGAGGCATCCGTGATATTGATTGAAGACGATGATAGTGGATGGAATAGTGTTGTTTCGTCATTAATTCAGCTTATACTTGAACCTCATAGAAGAACAATCGAGGGATTCGAATCTCTGATCAGCAAAGAATGGATTTATCTTGCTGGTGGTCATACAGATTACTCGCAACCTGATATACTCTTCACACTCTTTCTGGATTGTACTTATCAAATTTACTTACAGAATACTAACGAATTCGAATTCACTAGTGAGTATCTGAGGTATTTATTCGACGCACAATACATTCACGATGACGATTTGCTAGAAAACGGGTACACTGCATCCATGATTAGCCCGTACCACAGTCCAAGCAGGGATACACCAATGTTGAAAGTCTACAGTCATATCGTGAACATGAAACTCTGGTCCCTCATTATATCTCAGATGGATGCACCCTAAAATAAGTTATGGTTGCATCGAGGAAACAATCTACTTTATGAGCTATCCACAAGTAGACGGGTGTGAACATATGAAATAACAACAATAAATATCACCAATTGCAACTCTTGATTCGCTAAGATCGAATCAAAGCGAAAAAAAAAAGATTCAAATCTTGAGAGTGCGTTGTTAGTGTAATTCTGAATCAGACGTTCTATCAATAAAAAAAATTATGTTTAGGCGAAGGATCACCAAACAAACACATGTATGTTTTGATTTCACAAGAGAAAGCCCGAGATTAATTTGATTGATTAAAAAAATGAAGCCATTTACCGCGCTCGAGATTCGAATGTGCGCGCCAAGTAGAAAAGTTAGCATGTTCGATCAGCTGATTAATTTTATAAATGTGATCTAGACAACAATAACAATAACATTTGCCATCACATATTAAAAACAACAAATAATGCAACAAAATGACACCAAAAATTAATTGTAATTCATAATCAATAATTTATATTTATTAACTAGACCTTATATAGTTCTTTTGCTGTCGTTTAAAACAAATTAATTCGCAAACATGGCCAATTGGCTCCTCGATTACATAGAAATGACGGAATATATACCTCCTGAATTTCGAGACCAATCATTTTCAATGAGAGAACTAGATCTCAAAGTATCTATTGCGATGTCTCAATTAGAGAATGATAT
>JARVZY010004679.1:47500-49023 GCA_030686995.1 Artemisia argyi | reverse complement strand
ATTCCGTAAACAACATAGAGGAAGAATGAAGGGAATATCTTATCGAGGTAATACTATTTGTTTTGGTAAATACGCTCTTCAGGCACTTGAACCCGCTTGGATCACATCTAGGCAAATAGAAGCAGGTCGACGAGCAATGACACGAAATGCACGTCGCGGTGGAAAAATATGGGTTCGTATATTTCCAGATAAACCAGTTACAGTAAGACCCGCAGAAACACGTATGGGTTCAGGTAAAGGCTCTCCCGAATATTGGGTAGCTGTTGTTAAGCCTGGTCGAATTCTTTATGAAATGGGTGGAGTAACAGAAAATATAGCCCGAAGGGCTATTTCAATAGCAGCGTCCAAAATGCCTATACGAGCTCAATTTATAATTTCGGGCTAAAAAAGAAATAGGCCCTAATTAAAAATAGCGGATGCAGGTTTCTTTTTTTGGACAAATAATATTTCTTTTTTTCTTTGACCTTTGTATTGTAAAAACAGATAAAAAAAAAAATGATATGATTCAACCTCAGACCCATTTGAATGTAGCAGATAACAGCGGGGCTCGAGAATTGATGTGTATTCGAATCATAGGAGCTAGCAATCGTCGATATGCTCGTATTGGTGACGTTATTGTTGCTGTGATCAAAGACGCAGTTCCAAACATGCCTCTACAAAGATCAGAAGTGGTCAGAGCTGTAATTGTACGTACTTGTAAAGAACTTAAACGTGACAACGGTATGATAATACGATATGATGACAATGCTGCAGTTGTGATTGATCAAGAAGGAAATCCAAAAGGAACTCGAGTTTTTGGTGCGATTGCCCGAGAATTGAGACAGTTCAATTTTACTAAAATAGTTTCATTAGCTCCCGAGGTATTATAAAATGAGACCACGATATGGTTATAGTAGGGTATTTAAAAGAAATAGATTAAGATTCATTTAGTAGATTTTGTCTCACGTATATACCTTTTAAAATTCATATTCATAAACAAATACGTAAAAAAAAAAAAAAAGAAAAACATGTTGATTATATCCAAATTTGGAGGCACCAATAATTTTAATTAATCATGGGTAGTGATACTATTGCTGACATAATAACCTCTATACGAAATGCCGATATGTATAGAAAAAGCGTGGTTCGAGTAGCATCTACTAATATCAGCGAAAGTATTGTGAAAATACTTTTACGAGAGGGTTTTATCGAAAACGTGAGAAAACATCGAGAAAACAACAAATATTTTTTGGTTTTAACCCTACGACATAAAAGGAATAGGAAAAGCACTTATAGAAATCTTTTAAATTTAAAACGGATCAGTCGGCCGGGTCTACGAATCTATTCTAACTATCAAAGAATTCCTAGAATTTTAGGTGGGATGGGTGTTGTAATTCTTTCTACATCTCGGGGTATAATGACAGACCGAGAGGCTCGACTAGAAAGAATAGGCGGAGAAATTTTGTGTTATATATGGTAATCTTTCTAATATCCGAATTGAATATGAAACTTCTTATTTGTGAAAAAGAAAAGAGAAGTGCTGG